>CAUYQU010040138.1:0-67705 GCA_963574635.1 Cheracebus regulus | reverse complement strand
GTGTGCATGTGTCTTTATAATAGAATGATTTATAATCCTTTGGGTATATACCCAGTAATGGGGTTGCTGGGTCAAATGGAATTTCTGTTTCTAGGTCCTTGAGGAAGCGCCACACTGTCTTCCACAATAGTTGAACTAATTTACACTCCCACCAACAGTGTAAAAGTGTTCCTATTTCTCTACATCCTCTCCAGCATATGTTGTCTCCAGATTTTTTAATGATTACCATTCTAAGTGGCATGAGATGGTATCTCAGTGTGGTTTTGATTTGCATTTCTCTAATGACCAGTGATGATGAGCATTTTTTCATGTGTTTGTTGGCCTCATATATGTCTTCTTTTGCAATCTACCCATCTGACAAAGGGCTAATATCTAGAATCTACAAAGAACTAAAGCAGATTTACAGGAAAAAACCAAACCCATCCAAAAGTGGGCAAAGGATATGAACAGACTCTTTTCAATAGACACTTTTTAAAATAAATGACACATCCAAGTTTTTAATCACCTGGGATTTATCTGAATATTTTTGCTCTTTTTATTAAATTCTCACTGTTGTCTTGTAAAATGTGCATTTTAAAACTTGAATATTATTTATACTATACTGTTGTTTTTTATTTTTTAGAGCAAGCCACCAGATCATCTAGTAAATATACAGAATCATTTTGGCAGTCATCACAAAGTAAGTAAAGCCATGTTTACAGGTCTCCCTGTGAGCTTGGTCAAATGCTGTTTCTATTTTTGAAGATCCTCTTTTGAAATTTAATGTAAATATTGAAAAAGAGGAATAATAAATGCCAAAAAAAAAGTCATCCAATATCTCTCTACCTCTTGACCTCAGTTATATATATTCTATATGTATACTTTAAACATATATACTTTATTTACTTATATGCTTAGAATTGATGAGAGTGTTTTTTGTTTGTTGTTTTTAGTATCCACAGTAAATAAGCAAAATGTCCATGTAATATCTTTTTTGTTGTTATTTTCAAGTATTCTATGACCTTATCCCTGTTTTCTGTTTCAGGTCGAAACTTCTCAGCTCATGATAAGCAACCTTCAGTGCTGAGTAAGTAATTGGTTGTCTGCTCTTTTTTCAGTCAGTCAGTTCTAACCTTGCCTTATTCTCTCCACAAAAGTTGTAATAAAATTTTAAGTCATTTCACCTCTCCTTACCTTTTTTAATCCACCTCAGATTGGTACTACCTGTAATAATTATTCTGTGATGTGGAAATGTGTTCAGGGCTATTTTACCACAAGTAATTTATATTAGGTGATAATATATTTATTTGCTACCTGCTTTGCTATAGGAAGTGGTTCATCCTCACTGGGACAGGATCCTTTGAATTATCTTTTACTTATAAAACTCTTGCTTTTATTGTTTTCTTCCCCTGCTTTAGTTTGTCTTTCTGATAAATTTTGTAACACTGGAATATGGTATAAACTTTGAAAGTATGGAAAATTATCTTTTGATATCTGCATTTGCTTCAGGCTCAGGATATCAAAAAACTCCCCAGGAATGGGCTCCACAAACTGCAAGAATAAGGACTAGGATGCTAAGTAAGTAGATAAATCTCTGTTATTGAACTAATCTTAAGTGTTTTGCTATATTTTGCTTGACAAAAATGTTGAGTTCTTCAGATAAACATTTAGGTTGTTTGTGATTTCGCTAATAAAGTACAGCTATGATTACTAGTTTAGTAATTTCCATTTGCTTGGACTGGCAGCACACAGGCTGGGTGTAGAATGTAAATAGTGGCATAAGAAAACCAGCCATCGATGGGTCTTAAGAAGCTGTCAATTCTAGCAGCAATACAGTCTCTATACAATAATGAAATTCTACTGTTTTGACAATACCCTGTTTTTTGCTTTTAGCAGACTTTGCATAAATAGCCACTTGGAACAGCTTTGTATACTCATCATTTTACATGATAAAGGCTGAAATGCACAAGTTACATTTTCATGTTCAGGGGTTTTTTTTCTGGTTGTTTTGTTTTGTTTTGTTTTTGAAATGGAGTCTTCCTCTGTCGACTAGGTTGGAGTGCAGTGGCATGATCTCAGCTCACTGCAGCTTCCTCCTCCCACATTCAAGCGATTCTTGTCCTGAGCAGCTGGGACTTGCAGGCGTGCACCACCATACCCAGATAATTTTTGTATTTTTGGTAGAGATGAGGTTTCGCCATGTTGGCCAGGCTGGCCATGAACTCCTGACTTCAAGTGATCCACCTGTTTCAGCCTCCCAAAGAATGGGGATTACAGGCATGAGCCACCATACCCAGCCTCATGTTTAGGTTTTGAATGGATTAAATGTCACAGAATTTAAGGAGTACTATAAATTGATGTGATAAAACCATCTACTTTGAACTCAGTTTCTATAATTTCTGTAGAAATGTGTCCACATTTAAATCTTAACCATATTTTTTTAAAAGTCCTTGCATATTCTCTGCCTTAAGTGACCTTTAACCTCTCTCCCTTCTTTACTCATCTGGCCACAATAGGTCTTGAGGTTATCAGGTATTCTTACTTTTATTTAGATAATATAAAGATCCACATCATGTATCTCTTGCTCATGGGATGATTACCTCTGTAATTGGACCAGATGACATCTGTGGCTCTGCTTTTCCATCAGTAAAGTAGGAGTGGTCACAATTCATTTTTTCTCAGCAGTGAAGTTTTTTTTTGAGCCGGAGTTTTGTTCTTTTTGCCCAGGCTGGAGTGCAATGGTGCAATCTCGGCTCACTGCAATCTCCACCTCCTGGGTTCAAGCAATTCTCCTGCCTCAGCCTCTCGAGTAGCTGGAATTACAGGCATGCGCCACCACACCAGGCTAATTATGTATTTTTAGTAGAGATGGGTTTTCTCCATGTTGGTCAAGCTGGTCTCAAACTCCCAACCTCAGGTGATCTGCCTGCCTCGGCCTCCCAGTGTTGGGATTACAGACGTGAGCCACCGTGCCAGCCAGAAGTGAAGTTTTTAGCCCATATATAGGTTAGTTCTTCGGCAGCCTAGAACTGAAATAACTTTTTGCCCTTGTCTTATTGTTGGTTGTCATTTCTTATTGCTTTGAGTGTGTGCCTGCTTTTAGAAGACCATTTCCTCTTATAATTTGCTCTTCCTGACCTATTATTGTTAGGAAACCAAATATTAATTATTCAGCTTATTAGAATTATGTTTATAACAAGAATCAAACATTAAAATTAAATTTGAAGACCCAAGAGATACTGTTGGATGTAAAAATGCATGACTTTTAGTATATATAATGTGAAAAGCTCAGAGACTTTTTACGTCATTTCTAAGTTCTTAATTATATATTCTGAGTAGTTAATATCAGATAAATGGCTTCCAGATAAGGGAAATTAGTACATACTTATCAAAAAATGTTTGCATAGTGTTTTTCCTCTAATAAGATACTGCAGTACAGAAGGAAAACTAATTATATTGAACATCTAATTGAAATGCAGAAATTGATTTTTTTAGTTGTTAACTCGATAGCTAATTTTTAGTATTTTATCTGTTTGCATTTCCACTTTGTCTTAACTTACTATATTTATTATAGCTTACAGAATTATATATTGGTTGCTAGCCACCTACTATATACAGATACCACATTGAGCCTTCAGAGTTATGTAACAGTAACATACCAGAATTGTACATGTAATAGGATCTTTTAGACTTTCAGCCACGTGAGGACTTTAAGATAGAACAATGAACAAGAAGAAAATATTTTCAATGGAGGTGGAAGACTACAGTGATTTTCACACAAACTTTTATAATAGATTCCTCTTCATGACTATTAAAAAATGTTTTCTTAGCATTCCAAATTTTCTCTCTCATTCTTTATATAATTCTGCCTGCTTTTTTTGAGGAAAAAAAAGTCATTTTTAGATCTGAGTGTTGAAGAACCTTGGACTATAGATTCTACCCCATGGAACATTGTCACCTGATGTTGGCACCAGTTTCCTGGATAGACAGGTCCCAGTTTAGGTTTCTGCCTGCATCCAAACCTTTTAGGAAAGATGGAACCACTCTCTTTACTTTTTCCTGTTTGCCTGGTGATCAAACAACGATTATAGAGAAGGATATATGTGCATGGAGAGGTCGGAGCATTAATATAAATGTTTTGGAACCTGTCTCAGAAATTTAGGTAGAGAAAGGAAGACAGTTTGAAGTTAAAGCTCTTGGGCTCCAGACCTAGCTCTTCCACTTACTGATTGAGTAATCTTGGTAAAATCACTTAACCTTTGTGAACCTCAATTTTCTCGCCTTTAGAGACAATAGTGCCTATAACTAGATTATTGTAATGAGCTTATATGTGTAAACACAGTGTTTTAAAGTCTAAAATCTCATAATTATCAGGGCTTATTTATCGTTAACAAGGTATTCTATAGAATCGATAGCAACTACAGAGGATTTGTGCCCTGTACTCTTGATGGTTATAGAGTGATTGTTTGTCACCATACTCTAGAAAAGCTTGAGTTTTTTCTTTTTTGTTTTTTGGAGACAGAATCTTGCTCTGTCGCCCAGGCTGGAGTGCAGTGGTGCTATCTCAGCTCACTGCAACTTTCACCTCGTGGGTTCAAGCAGTTCTCCTGCCTCCGCCTCCCAAGTAGCTGGGATTACTGGTAGGTACTACAACACCCGGCTAATGAGAGACGGGGTTTCACCATGTTGGCCAGGTGGTCTCAAACTCCTGACCTCAGGTGATCTGCCTGCCTCTGCCTTCCAAAGTGCTGGAATTACAGGTGTAAGCCACCACACCTGACCAGATTTTTTCTTTTAAAAAGATGTCTTTTAGAATTGTTGTTAGCATCTGTAATAATGTTAATAAGAAGGATAGCAGTTACCCTTTAGACAATGTCCTGCCTTGGCAGTATATACCCTGCTGTGTATGTGTTTGTGTTATATGAATTACCTAAATGTTATATATGGTACATAATTATTATTTAGCTGTTCTTCGTTATTAACGTCATAGAATTGCACTTCACAGCATTTTTGTGTATATTATCATTTGATCTTTGCAACCATAGAGTGAAGTGTTCAAAATAAACATTATTTGATGGATTTGGGTTTTGTGTGGTCAGGTTTTTTTTATTTTGTTATTTTAGTTGTAACTTTGAAAACCTAACTTAGAAGCTTCTAAATAATGAAATGTCCTAAGCTAAACTAATTGAAAAATAATATTCCTTTTAGAGTTGCTGTCATTTTGTCTTATGATATCATTATGGAGTTTTTGTCATATGACCAAAAATAAGGCTATTTCTGAATCTTAGCAGTGCTAATATTATTCCTCCAGCTATTCCAGTGTTTCTCAAATGAAAGTTGTTGCTGTGACACTAAGAATATTCACCAGGAAGTTCATTTATATATACAAAAGTTATAAAACTCCAGGCAACTGATAGATGACAATACTGGTAACATAGGTCATATGAATGAGATAACTGAGCCTCTCCACCTTCTGAAGTCTGTCCCTCCATTTCCTCTCTTAGACTTTAAAACCTGCTAGTATGCTAAGAAAGATGGAAGGGAAAGGGAAGGATTAGGATAGTTTTTAATTTCTTTTTATTAATTTTTTTTTCTTTTTTTTTAGAGATGGGGTCTCACAGTGTTGCCCAAGCCTGACTTAAATTCCTGTGGTCAGGCTGTCCTTTCACCTCAGTCTCTTGAGTTGTTGGAATTATGGGCATGAGCCACTGTGCCAGGCTTAATTTATTTTCTAAATACATTTAGATGGAAGTAGAGATTTGATGGAGTTGTGAGAAAATTCTTTTTGAGCCCTGTTGTTTAACCACAAGCCTAAAACGGAGCTACTTAATTACTTGTCTATTAACAGAAATAATGAAAAGTTTTTAAACGTGATTTTTAAATACTACTAATATTTGAAAAGGTCAGAATCCCTAGAGGAAATATTCAATCAGTTTGAGGTAGAAAATAGTGAGGATTAAGATTCAGTTTTATATTAAAACACCTTATCAGGAGAGCTCAGTAGTCTATAATCCACATTTTGTTCTTTTTTTCCCCCCTCTTTACAGCATCTTCATCAGGCAAGAGTTCAATATATGGCAGTTTTTCAGATGGTATAATATGTTTTGTTTTATTATGGTGTGCTTATTTTCTTTGTCCTTTTTATCCTGGAAGTTTCACCAATTCTGTGAGGTATTTATGGGTCAAATAATTCCAGACTTTCTCTCAAAACTGAGTATTGTGTGCTTTGTGCTAGACCTGACCATATGCCATGAACAGTATGAAGGAAATGGGAAATGGGTCTTGTGTCTCAAGGAGTCCTCAGTCTGATTGGCACTCAGATATTCTACTTTTTCTTCTGCTTCTGGTGATCTCTGTCTTCTTTTTTTCCTGGTGGAATTTGTATCTTCTTTCTCGACTAAAAATAAATACTCAAATTATGAAACTTAAGTTGATAGTCTTCTTTTATTACTCTCACCTTTAGATGACAGCATTCAGAAATCAGAGCTTGGAAACCAGTCACCATCAACCTCCAGCCGAAGTAAGTCTGTCTATTCAGTTTTTATTAAATGTTTCTGTAAAATTGGTATTCCATAATTGTTTAAAAATGTTTTTTGGCCAGGCGTGGTGGCTCACACCTGTAATCCCAGCACTATGGGAGGCTGAGGTAGGCAGATCACAAGGTCAACAGATCAAGACCATCCTAGCCAACATGGTGAAACCCCGTCTCTACTGAAAATACAATAATTAGCCGAGCGTGGTGGCACACACCTGTGGTCCCAGCTACCCAGGAGGCTGAGGCGGAAGAATCACTTGAACCCAGGAGGTAGAGGTGCAGTGAGCCGAGATTGCGCCACTGTGCTCCAGCCTGGCAACAGGGAAGACTCCGTCTCAAAAAAAAAAAAGTTTTTTGACAGCAGGATGACTTGATGCTATTTGAAGAATAATATTTTAAGCACTTCAGAGGAAAAAGTTTGTATTTTACTAGCAGTGAAATTCTTTATGGACAAACTATATGAGACAACATCTGGTATTGCCCTTCACTTTACTGTCCAAAAGACCGAAAGTAATAGCTAATAATAAGTAAAGCTATTAATACTGTTAACTGAGGAAGCCATGCTGAATTAAAGACAACCAGAGCATGACATTCTGGGATTACAGTGGCTTTTGGAGTCTGCACACCTGTATTTGAACTAGTTGGAACTATTCACCTCCTGTACAGCCCTGTGGCAAGTTTCTTTAGTTCTCTATGTCTTATTATTCTGAAAGAGTACTAAGAAAATAAATTAATGGGCCGGGTGCGGTGGCTCACGCCTCTAAATCCCAGCACTTTGGGAGGCCGAGGCAAGCGGATCACGAGGTCAAGAGATCAAGATCATCCTGGCCAACATGATGAAACCGCATCTACTAAAAATAGAAAAATTAGCTGGGCATGATGGCATGCACCTGTAGTCCCAGCTACCAGGGAGGCTGAGTCAGGAAAATTGGTGGAACCTAGGAGGCAGAGGTTGCAGTGAGCCAAGATCGCACCACTGCGCTCCACCCTGATGACAGAGTGAGACTCTGTCTTTGAAAAAATAATAATTAATTAATTAATAGTGATTCTAAAACTTCTTGTTCTCAGTACTGCTTTACACTAGTAGAGTTAAGAATCTCAGAGAGGTTTTTGTTGAAAATATGGATCATGCCTATCCATATGTACCTAGAAATTAAAGTTGAGAATTTTTTTTAATATTCATTAATTTATTTTAAAATAAGTTAGCAAGAAGAGTGATAAATCAGATTGCTTTGCATTTTTTCTAATCTCTTTAATGCTTGGCTTTAAAAAATGGAGCTAGATTCTTATATATGCTTCTGTATTCAATCTGTTACAATATATTGTTTTGGTTGAAGTATCTACAAAAAACCCAGCTTTATACAGATATGAAAATTTTTAATAGAGTTTTCAGATAATTGTGGCTATTCTTTTTTGAATTCTCCAAAACTCAACAACTGGTAGTTTCTTAAATGTTACTTGAAATATGATATCCGAAACCATCTTAATGAGCTCTTTGTACTCTATTACGTTAAAGTTCATTTGTCTGTCTTATACTTTGAATGGAGTATCTTGCACTGGTCATTTGGAACACATTGGTTCAATGAGATATGCAGATTTTCCAAACATTGACACATTAGGAATGTAATATAAAAGATCACATTTATTAATATCGCTGCCTTAATATCGCTGCCAATCTCAAGACTTTAAAAAAGCATTAAAGGGTCAGGTGTGGTGGCTCACGCCTGTAATCCCAGAATTTTGAGAGGCCTAGGCTGGTGGATCATCGGAGATCAGGAGTTCAAGACCAGCCTGGACAACATGGCAAAACCCTGTCTCTACTAAAAATACAAAAACATTAGCCGGTTATGGTGGCATGCACCTGTAATCCCAGCTACTCGGGAGGCTGAAGCAAAGAATCACTTGAACCTGGGAGGCAGAGGTTGCAGTGAGCCAAGATCCTGCCACTGTGTGCCAGCCTGGGTGACAGAGCGAGACTCCATCTGAAAAAAAAAAAGAAGTGTTAAAGTACAATATTAGGAGTTGTCAAGCTCACGGTGGCAGATTTAGGATTCTAAAATCCTCATTTTCACTTGAAGGCAAATGTCTGCCAAATACACAAGTCTGACTGTAGTATGTTACATGTTCTTTCAAGTAAAAAATAGTATTCCATGAAAAAAGTGCTAATTCAGCTTGTAATTCATTTGCACGAAATTCTTTTCCTTGAGACCACCGTGGTACTGTATGATGCAGCAGAAATGCTTTGTGCATACTTCCCATTTCTTCACAAAGAAGATTAACAAGATATGTACTCAAAGATTGAGATTTAATAACATAAATAACTAACTGCTTCATAAAGGACATTCTTAAGTAAAAGAATATCCCTTTTTATTAAACTTTGAGTGCATGACAGTGAAAAATAACAATGACTACACTCGTACAGTTTGGTCCCACTGCCCTGTAACTCATGCTAAGGGATCAGAAGTTCTTCCCACCATTGCTTTTGTATCATCAGTGTAAATGTCAACAAAAGGGAAAATCATATAACATCTTAGTGTTAGAAGAATACTTTGACTTAATGGAACCCCCTCACCCCCCCCCAAAAAAATAGGGTCTTGAGGTACCCCACACCTTGAGAACTGCTGCTCTAAAAGGTTCCTTCTAAAATTAATAGCCTAAAACAGTCAATAATTAAAAGTGTAAAAGTATTATTGTTACTATCATATTAGCTGAATAAATGAAGTAGAAAATGAGAAAGTACTTTCTAAACTGAAAAGCACTAGATAAATATAAATTAATATTGTTATTGCCAGTAGTAATTAGGGAAGGGTTACAAACTAAATTTTACTAGTGTTAACTTGCATACCACAAAAATATATGCATCAGTGCAGTTAATCTAAAGGGACAGCTAGTTATTATAATACATAGAAGATGTTCATTTATATTGCATCATTTTCTTTATCCCTTTACATACCTCAGAAATATTTCACCTTGAATAATTAGCCATGTGAATGCTGAGTTTCTAAATTTAAAAAGTGTCTTTTAATAGTCTGTTCTCCCAGCTATTAGCAGTGGAAGTAGTAATTTTGCTTTATAAACTGTATTATTTTTCTGCCTTGTTTATACCATTTCCTATGTTTAAAAACTTTTTTCCTCGAAGACTTATTTTATATATTAAAGAGACATATGCATATCTATACACATAATTCAAAGCCTATGCGTATAAGATTTTCTTGAAAATGTGATCAGTTACTTTAAGAAAATTATCCGCTTTCTTCTTTAAAGTCCTTCCTTTTTACCTAATGTTTATAAAGACTGATATTGATTTTAAAAGTCACTTGCCCTTAAATCTAAGAAAATCATATTTATATCTGTCATTTCTTTTTTTCTGAGTAGAAGTGACTGGACAACCCCAAAATGCATCTTCTGGCCGGAGGAACTGGTGGTGGCTACTTGCTCTGTTAGCTGCTCTTGCCTATGGGAGTTTTTGGTTCTTTAGTACTCCTGAGGTAGAAACCACTGCTGTTCAAGAGTTCCAGAACCAGATGAATCAACTTAAGAATAAGTACCACGGTCAAGATGAGAAGCTGTGGAAAAGGAGCCAGACATTCCTGGAAAAGCATCTTAATAGCTCCCATCCTCGGTCTCAGCCTGCTATCCTGCTGCTCACTGCCGCCCGAGATGCTGAAGAAGCACTTAGGTGTCTGAGTGAACAAATTGCTGATGCCTATTCTTCTTTCCGGAGCGTTCGTGCTATCCGGATTGATGGGACAGGCAAAGCTACTCAAGACAGTGATACTGTCAAACTAGAGGTAGACCAGGAGCTGAGCAATGGATTTACGAATGGCCAGAATGCAGCTGTGGTACACCGCTTCGAGTCACTGCCCGCAGGCTCTACTTTGATCTTCTACAAATATTGTGACCATGAAAACGCAGCCTTCAAAGATGTAGCCTTAGTCCTGACTGTCTTACTGGAGGAAGAGACACTTGGAACCAGCCTAGGCCTAAAGGAAATTGAAGAAAAAGTAAGAGATTTCCTCAAAGTCAAATTCACCAATTCTAACACACCCAACTCCTACAATCATATGGACCCAGACAAATTGAATGGCCTCTGGAGCCGTATTTCTCACTTAGTTCTGCCTGTGCAACCTGAGAATGCCCTGAAAAGGGGCATCTGCTTATAAGAAGTGAGAGAAGAGAAAAATCATGTCCCAAGTTCTGAGAATTTTTCACACTTTCTAACCAGAGACAGAATTCAGAGCTCTTTGAAAGAACTGGTTTCTTTTTAAAGGAAGTTAAGTTCTTACATAAACAAGGAACATATTTTATTCAACCTAATTATCTGTGATATGAGAGAATCATTTCAGTTTCCATTGAGAGCTGTTTTAAAGGTATCTTAGGAGTGCAGATTATATGTGGTTCCATAGAAAATCTGTTTTGATTCTGGGCTGAATTATTACCGTTATGGTGTGACCAGTGAGAGGGATTTGTCTCCTTTCTTAAGAACCTTCCTGATTTTTTAACTTAGATTTCTCACAAAGTTTATTGCGTTACTAGTAAGATTGCTCCCTAAATGTAACCATGCATTTTCCCATTATATTCCCTTTTATATCATTTAGGTGTGAGTTCCTTAGCTTCTGCTTATAGGAACAAAAGTAGTCAAAGGTCATCTAGGTGTGTGTCTGGAATTTTTTTCTTTTGTTTTTTGGAAGATGGAGAGAACAAGGCCAGGAAGGAGAAATTAATGGGAAGGTGAAGGGAGGAAATGTTACAGTAATCCACTGGGATGTAGGTTAGTCAGACGTAGGTATATGAACTCTTCATCTTGGTGGATTCCATTGGGATTGGTTTTTTACATTTCCTTTTTTCTTCCTTAAAGAAAAATTCTTGGTCCTCTCAAGGATTTTTCATGTATATCGAAAGATTTAATATATTTGTTCATTTGATTCTTAAGAGTAGGTCAGGCTGGGCATGGTAATTATGCCTGTAATCCCAGCACTTTGGGAGGCCGAGGCGGGTGGATCACCTGAGGTCAGGAGATCAAGACCAGCCTGGCCAACATGCTGAAACCCCGTCTCTACTGAAAATACAAAAAAATTAGCCGGGCATAGTGGCAGGTGCCTGTAATCCCAGCTGCTTGGGAGGCTGAGGCAGGAGAATCACTTGAACCTGGGAGATGGAGGTTGCAGTGAGCCAAGACCACGCCGTTGCACTCCAACCTGGGCAACAACGAAACTCTGTCTCAAAAAAAAAAAAAGAGTAGGTCAATTCAGAACAGTTTATTTTGGACACATCCTGAAGCTTTTGATTTGAATTAAGAAAGAGAGTTTCAGGAATTGACAAACCATCTGTTAACCAGCTATCATGGGCTGTTGAAGAAGATTTTGTTTTCTGCACATCCACTTGTTGTGGTCTAAGTCCTTTAATGCAACTCCATAGCAAATAGGAAGATTTACTATGCAGGTGATACATTTTATGGAGTGCCTCAAGCCAAGATAGTGAACTTATATGAAGAGTGTGAAATGTATTTCTTCACTAATACAGTGTTTTAGTTATAACTTTGCATCTACAATTGAGCTTTCTTGTCTCAACTGCTATGGTTTTCTTAAAATGTTACAATTCTAGATCTATCTACCTTGTTTTTGTATTGTCCACAAACCTTTAAGTGTAAATATTTAAATTAATAGCTTTGTCATTACCCTTTGGGAGTTCCACAAGTGGTAGTAGAGTGGTCTGATTTCTTTCCACTAGTACTACTAGTATTCATAAATGTATACTCATTACTGTAATTTGTTCCTGTTAGAAGTCAGACCATCTGATTTATTTTATAGAGGATTATCAAAACAGGAGTTTTTGAAAAGGATTATTTTATACATACATATTATGTAGAGAAACAAATGTTTTTATTAAATGTTTCCCTGACCCAAGTAATTTAAAAGTAACATGTTACCTATATCTTTCAGAAAGAATAATTACAGCAGCTGATCTGTAAATGACTTTAAAAGCTATTTTAGTAATTTAAATAAATTTACTTTCTTGGTTTGTACTCTCTATGTGTTATAAACTTAATGACTTATCCTCTTTAAAAAAAGAAATCTGAGCTGGGTGCGGTGGCTCACGGCTGTAATCCCAGCACTTTGGGAAGCCAAGGCGGGTGGATCACCTGAGGTTGGGAGTTCAAGACCAGCCTGACCAACTTGGAGGAACCCCGTCTCTACTAAAAATACAAAAAAAAAATAGCTGGGCATGGGAGTGCATGCCCATAATCTCAGCTATTCAGGAGGCTGAGGCAGGAGAAACCCTTGAACCCAGGAGGTGGAGGTTGTGGTGAGCCGAGTGCACCATTGCACTCCACCTGGGCAACAAGAGTGAAACTCCATCCCCCACCCCCAGAAAAAGAAAAGAAATAAATCCAAGTCTTTTCCTTGAACAATTTTAGCAACTTTGGCTAGAAGAGACAAAAGCCAAGAAATTGGAGCCATTCACAGTACATTAGTTAGAAGTGGAACAGATGTAACTTTCCATGTTAGCTCAGCATTTAGGGTTTTTAAAAATACAGTTAATTTAGGTATTCCTGACTTAGCAAAAGAATCTCCACAGCAGCTTTTCGTAAGCTTTTTTTTTTTTTTTTTTTAAGTAGACATGGGATCTCACTATGTTGCCCAGGCTGCTTTTAAACTCCTGGCCTCAAGCAGTTCTCCTGCCTAAGCCTCCTAAGTAGCTGGCTTCTTAAACTTCTCTTTATCACCTCCTTAAAGAGTTTTTTAAGATTTTTTTCAAGTTACCCCTTCCCCATGAAATTTTAACACCACATATATACTATGTATCTGTTTATGAACTATAAATGTTTTTGTGCTTTATACAAAATAGAATTCTTTTCATCCTTAGTGAACCAATTTTCACCCCATTGAGAATGCATGCTCAACAGCATCCACATTTAGTTAATTGCTGCCTAAAACACTGTTTTGTATTCATGTTATTGTAATCCTTTTAGAAGGGAAAAGTTTTATTTTTTTATTTTTTTAAATTTATTTGAGATAGTCTCACTCTTGCCCAGGCTGGAGTGCAGTGGCATGATCTTGGCTCACTGCAATTTCCACCTCCTGGATTCAAGCGTTCTCCTGCCTCAGCCTCCCAAGTAGCTGGGATTACAGGTTCACACCACTATGCCTGGCTAATTTTTTGTATTTTTAGTAGAGATGGGGTTTCACCATGTTGGCCAGGCTGGCCTCCAACTCCTGACCTCAGGTGATCCACCCACCTCAGCTTCCCAAAGTGCTGAGATTACAGGCATGAGCCGCTGAGTCCAGCCTAGAAAGGAAAATTTAAGATATCAGCTTCAAATTAAGAGCTATGAATCTAGAGAAACTGAGCACATTGTAACTGGTTGACAACAGTGACCAAAGAAAACCACAGTACAGTACCTTCTTAAACTTTCTAGAAACTTAATTTGCTTCTCTTCTTTTAATGAGATTTTAATATTTAAGGATGTTTTCTAAACCTCTAATTCTCAAAACAAAAATTGGAAGTAAACTGATTTTCATTCAATGATGAGAACTGCCGTTTAGAAGTGATGGGGTTTACATGTTTTGTACCATTAGTTCATGCCTAAGCTAAAAATAGAATAACCAGTTTCCCTATGATCTCGGGTTTATGGAAGGCAGCCTTTCTGTTGGCAATGACAAGTTCTCATTAAATACGTAAAGATAATGTAGTCTTATGCTGTTTTGTCCTTATCAAGATCATGGAGTAAAATTTTGCAGTATAAGAGAATAGGGTTTTTTCCTAAGGAAGAGGATTTTATTGGCTCTAACCACCAAAGATGTGGTTCCTGAGCCTGGAAGACCAAACTGAGAAGGCTGCCATTGACTGGAAGAGGAGGAAATTCACCCTTTGTACTCTACACTGCAGACGTAATGAACTACTTGCAATTTCCTAAACATATCATTCCCTTGTCTTTTGCACATTCTTAGACTCTTGGAATACTTCCTCATTTCCTGCCCTCTCGCTTATTTATCCTTTAAGTCTTGATTTTCTTAGGCTAGCACTTCAGTGAAGTCTTTCCTAATTCCCTTCCCCCAAATACTATTTTAGGTGCCTCTTGTTTTCTTCTTTCTTTTCTTCTTTTTTGGTAGCTTAATAAGACCTTTATTGTTAACAAAACCCAGCAGCATGAGGAGTTCCTGGGTTGGGTGACTTAGAGGCTAGAAAAATTCATCACAAGCATTACAAGGTAACCAATAACACCGCTGATGAAAGAAAACCTGGTAAGCTGCTAGCTGAAGCCAGTTCCTGTGCTCTTGTCCAAAACTGAGTAGTGTCCAGCCAAACCATTCTGAGGGTTGAACGAGTGACTTCAAAGGGCTCAAATGACTGGTGAATCTTCCAGATAAAGGGAGAGAGCACAGCCTTTCCTGCATATTTTAAAGTGACAGGTGCTCCCCGAACTGATTTATCTTTTATTACCCTGTTGCAGCATTAGCATACCCCAGCTACCGCATGCATCTTGCAAGCAGTTATGTGTCGTCAGTATAGGCACCATGGTAATCACAGAGTGCTCAAATGTTTATTAAATAAAAAACAAGCTGTACCCAATTATAGCTAGGTAAGTTGCATCTTAGTGTTTTATTTGCTTCCCCACCCCTATCCCCCATTACTCCTAAGCCCTATCTAAAAGCTTTAAATGACTATTTCTCCTGGATTTAGCAATGCTACGAATAAGGAAAAACAAAGAAGACCAATCAACACCATGGAGGGGAAACTGGCACTTCTTGGGTAGAGACGGTGATCATCCTGGTTCTTCAAGGGAAAGGTGAATATCAAGGGAAAAGACTGGGAAGCTATGATGTCTTTGCACAGTGATATTTGGCATTTGCGTTTTCTTAAAATAGCTAGCAAGTATCCTTCCATCTTTTTCTATTACCTAAGAGGGTATTATAATTCAGATAAAAGATGGCCATGGATGTGGGAAGAAGATGGATAAGAAAAATATTTGAGAAGCAGAACTGACCAGATTTGATTGAATGTAAAAGTGCTGAAAATTTCTTTTCATTCTGTTTAGCTCATTTATCTTCTCCCCAAATACTAAGCACAAAGTGATAGACTGAATTCCTATCTCTTCATGTCAATATGTTGACTTTTAGTTTGAAGTAGAGCCACACATATTTACAGTCAATAGTTGACTATAAGGAATAAAAACTCTGTCCACCCAGGAAATGAGCAAAGGAGGGCTGGGGTGAAGATTGCAGGAATATACATCTCAGACTCCAAGACAAGACAATACGGGAACTGTGAAGACTGGTTTCGTATGGAGACTGGCATCCAATTAGCAACTTCCCCTTTGTGACTTAAATGCCAAAAAGATGACTTTAACGGCTCAATTCAGTGTATGAAGGATTCCTGAGAAGAATACATGATAAAACATAGCTTCTTAGGTCACCCTTTTAACAGGGACCAGGGGTTTGGTTGCGGTAGGGCAGTTTCCTGAGGTCAGGCCAAGAAGTGGGCAGATGTGTTAAAGAACAACTGAATACCTCTTCAACTATATAAAGTCCTTTTATATGTAACACATGCTATGTGATTAAGTCATTTCATTTTAGCTTTTAAAAAAAAACCAACAAAGGGAAATACAAGGTAATGGAAACATTTTAAAGTTTTAAAATCTGAGTGCTGGTCATGTGTCTACTACAAATGTGATTTCTTCCCATTGCTTCTGTTTCTCTAGGCTAAACAAGGGAGATAGTTATCAAAACTTCAGTACTATTTGAACATACTTCAGCTCTCAATAATTTGTTGTAAGTCCCACAACAGTCCCACAACAGAACACCAAGCTTTAGTTTTCAGTATGTTTCTTGGGCAAGTGAGGTGGTAGGTGGCCGGGTACTAGTTCAAACTTGATTTTCTAGGGATTGTTTTCCCACTTCTAGAGAATACCATTCTTAGGCTAAACTCAATTACAGAATCTACTGCATGCTATACAGCCCTCTGTAGAGTTAATTACATCTCTTAACGGGCAAATTTTTAATCTATTCTTTTTTTTTAATTGCATAAAATCCAGATCTCTCATAGCTTAGATAGACTTCCTCTTCTTTTCCTTACAACAAATAGGGAAACTATCTACATAAAGATCTTTATGTATGATATATATTTGAATATGTATCAAGTTGTTCCTCATTCTATTTTTGTCAGCTGTTCTGGGTTCCTGAGAGGCTGGCACGTCTGCCGGGGACTCTTGGCCAGCAAGAGGGTCCCAACCTGAAATAGGGGAGTTCGCGGAAGAAAGAGAAGACAGACAGGTGGGATCTGGAGGACTGAATAAGCAATGCTTAAACAGCAATGCTTAAACAGCAACTTTACTGTGCACATAGTTAGTATATATATATTTTTGCCTACAGTAATTACAGAAACAAATACCATAGTAATTACAGAAACAAATACCATTGTCTTATACATGAAAGGGACCAGAAAGTCCTTGGGATACAAGTTCAGGCAGCAGATAAGGATAATAGAATCAGATACCTTAATTGGTACAATCAAGTTACACAGGTGGGTCTCATTAGCAGATGGGTTTCATTATCAGGGAGAGGAAACCTCTAGTTAAAAAGTTAATAATCTATCCAAGGCACCAGAGAGGCAGTAATCCTATAGCTTTTGCAAACAGCAATCACAAGAACAAACACAGGACCTAACAATAGTGGGTAAACAAAGTCATAGACACAGTGTCTTCTCAGACCACATAGGCATCACATCCTCATCTAGCAAAGTTATTTTTATATCTCCTTTGATTTCAGTTCCGGCTTTCCCATAGCTCGACTGCCTCCAAAGGGAAACTGTGTCCGGGCTCAAGCTCACCATATGGTGAGACCCAATTCTGAGGGGTCTCACTTGGGAACGAACCCCACATTAGAGGAAGAACTTCCAGTCTTTCACTACTGAGCATGTCATTAGCTATTGGTTTTTAATATATGGCTTTTATGGTGTTGAGGAAATTTACTTCTAATTCTAGCTTGAGTGTTTTTTATCATGAAAGGTGTTGAACTTTGTTAAGTGGTTTTTCTCCATCGATTCAGATGCTCATGTGGAGTTCCTTCTTCATTGTATTAATGTGGTGTATTACATTGGTTTTCTTTGGTGTTAAACCATCTTGTGCTCCTGGAGTAAGTTTCACATGGTATGTTATCCTTTTAATATGCTGCTGATTTTGTTGAGTTTTTCGTCAATATTCCGAAGATATATTCGTCTGTGGTTTTCTTGCAGTATTTTTGTCTGGCGTTGGTATCAGGGTGGTGTTGGACTCATATAACTAATAAAGAGAAGCATTCCCTTCTCTTTAATTTTTTGGAAGTGTTTTAGAAGGATTCTTCTTTAAATGTTGGGTAGAATCAACCAGTGAACGCTATCTGGTCCTGGCCTTTTCTTTGGGAGCTTTTTGATTACCGATTTGATCTCCTTACTAGTTATAGTTCTATTTAGATTTTCTATTTCCTCATGAGTTAATGTTCGTAGAGTATGTGTTTGTAGGAATTTGTCCATTTTGTCCAGGTTATCCAAATTGTTGGTATATAGTCTTACATAGTATTGTCTCATAATACTTTTTTATTTTTGTAAAATCAGTAGTGTCACCTCTTTCTTCTTTTCCTTTCCTTTCTTTTCCCCTCTTTTGTTTCTTTCATTTTTCCTTTTCTCTCTTTCCTTCCCCTACCCTTTCCCCTTTCTTTTCTTTTCTTTTTCTTTTTTTTTTTTTGGAATGGAGTCTTGCTCTTTCCCCCAGGCTGGAGTGCAGTGACATGATCTTGGCTCACTGCACCTCCGCCTTCTGAGTAGCTGGGACTACAGGCATGCTCCACAATGCCTATGCAATTTTTATCTTCTTAGTAGAGACGAGCATTTCACCATGTTGGCTAAGCTAGTCTTGAACTCCTAACCTCAAGTGATTCTCCTGCCTCAGCTTCCAAAGTGCTGGGATTACAGGTGTGAGCCACACAACTGGCCATGTCACCACTTTCATATCTGACTTTAGTAATTTGTTGTTCTCTCTGTGTCTCTCTTATTTTTTTTTTTGTTAATTGATCTAGCTAGAGTTTTGTCGATTTTTGTCAACTTTTTCAGAGAATCAGCTTCTGGTTTTCTAATTTTTCTCCATTGTTTTTCTGTTTTCTGTCTTCACTCTAATCTTTATTATTTTCTCCTTCTGCTAGCTTTGGTGTAGTTTACTCTTTTTCTAGTTCTTTGAGGTGTATGGTTAGGTCATTGAGTTGAGAACTTTCTGATTTTTTAATGTGTTTACAGCTATACATTTTTCTTTTAGCCCTGTATTCACTGTATTCTATAAGTTTTAGTATTTTGTGTTTTCATTTTCATTTGTCTTAAGATGGTTTCTAATTTACTTTGTGATTTTTTTTCTTTGATCTGTTGGTTAAGATTCACAAATTTTCACATATTTGTGAATTTTTTAGTTTTTCTCTTTTTTTTGTTTGTTTACTTTCTTTGCTGAACTGGAAGAATTTTTTAGTTTTTCATCTGCTGGTTTTTCATTTCCATCATGATCAGAAAACATACTTTGATTTCAGTTTCTTTAAATGTATTAAGACTTATTTTGTAGCCTAACATATGGTCTGTTTTGGAGAATGTTCTATGTACACTTGAGAAGAATGTATTATGGGTGTTAGGTGAATTTAGTTTTTGACATGTTACATTTGAGCATACATGTAGGTGGAGATGTGAGATATTAATTTAGGAGAAAAGCCAAGGGAAGAAATTTGTTAATGAACTGTAAAGAGGAGTTGACATCACAATAGTAGATAATTTTTTTTGAGAAACAAATTTAGAGCAAGGGAACAGCCTTGAATATATTCTTATTTAAAAGGCTGAAGGTTGAATATAGCCTGGAATGTTAGAAAAGGATGGAATAGCTTATCATAGACCGTAGCCAAGATAGTATAATATTTAGACTTTAAATATCAAAAAGAAGAGATGATCAGCTGAATTCAAAGTTGAAGGCTAGGTGTGGTGGCTCATGCCTGTCACCCCAGCACTTTGGGAGGCTGAGGCAGAAGGATCACTTGAGCCCAGGGTTTAAGACCAGCTTGGCCAACATGGCGAAAACCCATCTGTACTAAAAATAGAAAAATTAGCCAGGCATGGTGATGAGCACCTGTAATTCCAGCTACTTGGGAGGCTGAGGCAGGAGGATTGACCACAGGAGGCAGAGGTTGCAATGAGCCAAGATTGTGCCTCTGCACTACAGCCTGGGCAACAGAGGAAGACTCCATCTCAAAAAGAAAAAAAAAAGTTCAGAAAGCAGCTCCCTTGTTTGGAAAGGACTGTTTTTTTATATTCCTTTAATAATTCAATAAAGAGTAGCAAAAAGATGTGGTGTTTTTATTTGAGAAACATTTAAATGATGACTACTACTTAAATTATGAAATTGAAAACCACAAATTATGCATTCTTTATAGTATGAGTTTTAGAGGCTGTTAATTTGCTATCATATTAGGTTAATCTGGAATAGAAGAAACTTCATATATTAACACTATATTTGAATTCTGTAGAAGTTGTTTCTGGACAGTCTACGAAAAGCTCTTGCTGGCCATGGAGGAAGTAGGCAACTGACAGAAAGTGCTGCAATTGCCTGTGTCAAACTGTGTAAAGCAAGTACTTACATCAATTGGGAAGATAACTCTGTCATTTTCCTACTAGTTCAGTCCATGGTGGTTGATCTTAAGGTAACATGCTTATTCTTTCTCTACTACAAACTTTAAGAAAATTAAATGAATTTTCTAGCATAAGTATTATGTCAAAGATATGCTAACATTAAAGTTCTGATTCTTCTTCGATAAGTTCATAGGACTTACTTTTGTTATTAATATGTTCATCAACCTAAATGGACTGCGAATATAAAGAAAACACCATTTTCTCAAATGAGCATAAATATACAGACTTGGGTTTAAAATAATGTGGCAATTAGGGCCTGAAAGCAACTGTATATGGTATAGGAAGAATTGTATTAGACTGATGAACCACAGTATTCATTTTTGTGCTTTTTCTGGCAACTGAATTTTACTGCCATCTTTGTGGATAATGTGTTGATGTTATTACATATTAGTAAAAGAAATACTGCATGGGTATTTAAAGGCTTTTGTTTTCTGTTGGGGTTTTTATAGAACCTGCTTTTTAATCCAAGTAAGCCATTCTCAAGAGGCAGTCAGCCTGCAGATGTGGATCTAATGATTGACTGCCTTGTTTCTTGCTTTCGTATAAGCCCTCACAACAACCAACACTTTAAGGTGAGAGCATTGGTATTTATCTAACTATGTTTATTGATGCTGTTATCTTTTATAAATGAAAAGTTTAGAGAGATAAGCAGGTTCACCTTTATCAGTATTTCTCACTATTATGGATTAATGTTCATTTCAAGACCTTGAAAACTTAGTGCTTTTTCAAAGCTTTGTACTTGCTGTTCTTTTTGTCTTCATTTGTATTATTGAATATTTTTCTCATAGAAATACTCTGCATTTTTTTTTCTTTTTCTATAGATCTGCCTGGCTCAGAATTCACCTTCTACATTTCACTATGTGCTGGTAAATTCACTCCATCGAATCATCACCAATGTAAGTCCAAAAGGTATTGCTCAATTATTAAAAAAAATTTTTTCTTTATTTTCTTTGCGACTATTTCTTTTTAAGAAATGCACTCTTGGTTTTCAAAAAGGTTCTGAATTTAGATGTATGGAGTAGGAAAATTGTTCCACGGTGATTATATTTGATAATTGACCAATATTTGTATTTTTCATATTAAGTCTTGGCCCAAGGGACCATATTAAGCAAGATGGAGTTAATAAGATGCTTTGGAAAGATTAAATCTAAAACATTTTATTTTTAATGATTTAATGATTATTTTTAATGTTTTATATTTTAATGATTAAATATAAAACATTTTCTCAAGGAGCCCTTGAGAAAAATGCCACTGAAAATATAATTTAAAATTTTAATCCTAAAGCTTTTCAAACATAATATTTGAATACTCTTAGCCCTTTCACAGCATTCAATACATTGACTTGCCACCTTACTATTTAAGTTAAAAGTAATAGTATTTATGTTGTAGTCCAGTATAGCACATTGACAAAATGGTGGGACTGTATTTGATGGTACTTTAAAATCTTTTGATCTTTAATTCATTCATAGTGTACAATTTCATTTTTCTTAAAATATTTATATACGTTAAAAGAGGTATCCACAAGATATAAAAGCATAACAGACAAAATAAGTGAAATCATTAAAAGGTACTTGGGATACCTTTAGTTCTGATGTGGAGACATTAAATAGAAAGACAGCAAAACTTTATCAGATTTGGACTCTGAATGTTTTTTTTTTTTTAAGACAGAGCCTCACTCTGTTGTCCAGGCTGCAGTGCAGTGCTGTGATCTCAGCTCGCTGCATCTTTCACTTCCCAGGTTCAAGCGATTCTTTTGCCTCAGCCTCCCGAGTAGCTGGGATTACAGGCTTGTGCCACCGCGTCCAGCTAAGTTTTGTATTTTTAGTAGAGACAGGGTTTTACCATGTTGGCCAGGCTGGTCTTGAACTCCTGATCTCAAATAATCTGCCCTCCTCGTCTGTGGATTTTTAAAATTCTGTTCTTGTAATTATGAACAACCCTATTTTGAAAGTTCTCAGGTGTTATTTTCCATTGTTCCATTTTTATCAAATGATAGATATTCACACTTATGTGTAAATTGGTCAACATTTTCCTTCCTTAAAAGGGGCTTTGATCATTGATAACGTGGTATATTTGTCCTGTTTATAATCAAACTCTATTTTAAGACTGTGCCTCTGGTGAGTTGAAAATAACCCCTCACCCTCATTTGCCCTGGATGTTGTGTTTATTTAAAATAAATGCTGCCCGTATTCTATCCATTCCTGCAGGGGAAAATTAACTATTGATAAAGCTATTTGGTGACAACATTTAATTTTTCTCAGCATGTTTAGTGAGTATTTTGGGAGGACAGTCCTTTGTTGTGCAGGATGCCTTGGGCATTGCAGGACCTTTAACATCTCATTAAGTGCCAGTTGTGCTGCATCTCCCCCATCCCTAGTCATTATGAATAACTAAACATGCCTGAGGGAACAATACCTCCTCCCTTAGTTGACTATCACTGAGTTAAATTGCAGCTAGAAGTAACATTGAATATGCTTTGTTCCAAAAGGGAAAGTTTAATGAAGATTGTACATAAGGTATGTTTGTATTAAAAACTTAAAAAAAAAAAATTACTGTACTTTTGTCAGCATAATGAGCCAGAGTATTGTACCCTCAAGGTTTACTTTCAAGGCCATTAAAAAAAAAAAAAAAAAAAAAGATGATTTTCCCTCTCAAGTTTATGTGTAATTCAGAAATAAGACATTGGTTTTTTCCCCCTGTGGCTTATAACACTTAAAGTATTCAAAGAGTGGATAGCTTTTCATAAATGATTAAAATTTGTATATAATAAACCCAAATATATACTTTTTTGATACTTTGTGGCTAGTTACTTTAATTTTGAAATATTTTTGTCTACAATTGACTATATAGAGCACTTTCAAGCATGGACTTGGCACTGCTGTAAGTGGCTGAGCTGCTCCTTTCTGGGTTCCAAGCATGCCTGGAGTGGTGCTTCATGCATGCCTCAGTGTACTTGGTGAAAGTGGCTGTGCATCCTCTTCTATTCTAATGAGCGCTGCATGTGTGGAGGGTGGAGTGTGTCTGTATCAGAGGTCAAGTCATATGAAAATCTGTTTTTATGAAGAAAAAAATGACATTGACTAATTTTTAAATATTAAGTATCAGTAACTTTTCAATGAAATAACTTGAAAAGGAACATAAATATTAGTTAAAAGTATCTTTTAAAATTATGCCTTGGGTAGTGATACTTTATTATTATAGATCGTGTGGTAAATTATTTCACGTTAGGATATTTTCCCCGTTGTTTGAGGCTAATCGCTATTGAATCTGAAGTACTTTTTGATTGAAAAGGACTATTTATAAAATGAAAATGCAAATTTATGAGATTGACTATTTTAGAGTTTCATTGAAGACATTTATTATGGAAATATTTTATGTCTTGAAAAATCACATGAAATTGTTCTTAGATATTTGGACTTATGATCTTAAATTCATTCATAGTGTAAAATTTCTTCTCTAATGATTCTTGGTTCAATGTACCTCATAAGTTCTCTTCTCCCATGGTTCTTTAGCCATTCCACACATTTTTAAAGTATCACATTCTCAAATAAGATAAAAGTTTGGCTGATGTGTATTGAGGGTTTATGTAAAAGTAGTAAGGTGTTTGGAGTTTTACTTTTGTGAAACATACTCTTACTCAGTTCATAAGTTCTGAATTTAGATCTAAAATATTCTAGTGTTTCTTCTTAGAAAATCTTAAAATATATCCACTATTTGAATCTTCTTATAATGCAAGTTTCTAGCAGTTGCTAAAATAGTAGTTGTACTGTCATCTTTATTATGTGCCATAAGAGATGAATTATAGTTGTAAGATTTATGTTATAGCCTTCCTTTAGGTTAAATTAGATATGTAATTGGAAAATTTAATAAGTAATATACAAACATATGAACCAGTTATCTTAGCCATCACTGGTACGTGCTATAGCTGGTACGGTACTTTATTTCTGGTTTTTCCTTATGGAAATTTATTGTAGTTTGAATAAATAGTTCACATACTAAAAATGAGGTGATCTCTTTCTCCTGAGAGGTTGTAGTTGAAAGGAATTATTTCCAAGGCATTTGAAAATTATTTAAATCTCTTGAGGAGTTGCTGCATAATTTGCTCATATTATGTAACTGTTGCCATTTGGCTATAAACTTGGTATTTTCAAGGAAAAAAAGAGTGAATCTAATTGACTGGTTTTCAAGAAGGACACATTTAGTAACTGCTCAAAATACTAAAATTTTTTGCCAACCACATGATGTTTAGTTTTTCATGCTTATCTTATTTTGAAAATGTATCTTTTATTTTAAAAATGAATATATTATGAAAAATGAAAACTATGAAAATTACTAAATCTTAAGCCTAAAGTTATTTTATATGGTACACCTGGTACCACAATACAGTTTCAAAAGCTATAAAAAATGACAGTAATTTGAATAGGATGTTATATGGGATACCTATCATAGTTTATCAGTTTCTGACAAGATCTTATGAGATGTATTGGGTGAGGAAGACCCTTCACTCAATGTTTGTTATTATTCAGCTTTTTGTTACTTTAGGCTGATTAACACAAGCTGTATAACTTAGTTAAGTATAAGGAAATCAAGATACATTGGTTGCTTTGCATAAGTCAGATGGTCAAAATTGCCGAGAGTTGGAGGAGTCCATTATACTATCAGACTAATAATTGATCATTTGTAGGAACCAGATTATATAAAGTAGGAGTTGAGGGAAAAGTGTAAACAACCATACTGTCCCAGAAAAGCATTTCTTCCCTCCGAGCTTGGGGCTCCTTCCTGAATGGAACTCCAGTTCAGTATTCAAAATGTGTGGCATAAGTTGATTTTATATTTTACTATCCAGTGAAAAGGATTTGTAATCCACAGTTTAGGTTAAGGTAATATACCTTGATGCTACTCAAAATATTCTGAGAATTTCAAGTGAAGAAATTAAAATATTGAGACTTAGCTTAGTTTTGAATAAGAAAAAAATCTGGGAATGAGATATGAGATTATGAAATCTCTCTTACCTACAATTTGAATGTATTATTCTTCCAGATAATTTCTTACAAACATCTGGAGTATTATAAATTAGAAGCCTATATTTTAGGTCATTTCATGCATATTCTACATACGTAGTGAAAATTCATCTAGTCATTTTTGTGTTAAATGATTGACTTTATAGAATAGTGATTTTCATAATTGCCATTTTTTGATAATAGGTCATTCATTTTAAAGTTGAAAGATGCACTTTTAAATAAACAAGGCACTAAAAACTAGACATCAAAGCTAAACATGTTAAATTGAAATAGAAAATACATAAAGTAATTTAAAAAAAAAATTTCGCTAGGATCAGTTTGTCTTTGTTTATGGTGATTGTTAGTCTCCCATGTATCATGTCATCATTGCATATCAATTTAAGGTTATAGGTTTACTTAATAATAGCTTTATTTCATTTACTAATTTCATGTTGTAATTATCATTGTTGTCTGTAAACATATAAGTAATGGTTTTCCACATATCCTTTCAATACTGTGTTGAACCACTAATTACTTTTAAAGCTTTGATAATACCATTCTTACCTGGGAAAACATATGACATGTATGCATGTGTTTCAGAAATTGTGAAACATTAAGCTTAAAAAAACAAAAGAAAAATATTGGCTACAGATTAGCTTTCTGAAGACTTTGTTTTTCAAATTCACTGGCTTATCATTGAGAAAAGATAGTCTTATATGCACATACTCATGAAGTGGGCAATTTGTCTCATGCTCATTATTATGTTTTATAAAATAATATGTATGATTTAGTGTTTGAATTAAAGACATTGTTTGAAGATTTTGGAAATCATGGTGTGTGTTTGCATGGTATTAGAAAGTTCCCGACAAAAGGGTGAAACTTAAAACTACAGTGATAACCAGAACATACAACTCATGTAATTTTGTACTTTTTCTTTCTTATGGTCTTTGTTTTTCTGTAGTCGGCATTGGATTGGTGGCCTAAGATTGATGCTGTGTATTGTCACTCAGTTGAACTTCGAAATATGTTTGGTGAAACACTTCATAAAGCAGTGCAAGGTTGTGGAGCACACCCAGCAATACGAATGGCACCGGTAAGATAAATCACAAATTTTTAATCTCACCTCCTTTCTATTGCATTTTTAATGTCCTTATCCCATTCCTGCTGCTTTGATTATTTTAGAGGATTGAATGGGTCTTTCATTTCCTATAAATGTTGTGGTATGTTGTATATAGCAATATTGTTGAATACTAATTTGTTTTCTACTGTTTCCATGAGTTGAACTTATTTTTCTTAAATTTTCTCACAAAACACTGAAAGTCTTAATGAATGCCCCCCTTTTTTTTCTTTTTAAAGTCTTGTTTCTCTTTAACTTTTGAATGAAAAAATTTTGATTAGCTTCTCACCTTTTGGGGATGAGTAAGGGAAGCTGACTCCTGGGTTAGAGTGAATGTTTCTGCTAATGCACATTTTAGCTCATTGGATCCTGACTATTACACTTAGGAAATGAATAAAATTTGGAGCTTTCATATTTAAAATAAAAATATTTTATATTTTAGTAAATATGGTTTGATCCTTTAAAAATGATAGGCACTTTGATATTGACATTTGACTGTAAACCTAATAAAACAGACTTAAAATTGGGTATTCCCACAGATTATTGCTCTTAATATGAAATATAAAAACTTCTATGGAATCAATTAAAAAAGATAATTATAAAAGATTGTGGAAGTCATTCTTGATGTTTATGTATAGCAAGAGTATTATACATGGCAACTCTTGACATTGATTGGTGGTGCTTTGTCTTCTGCTTCTTATTTTCTATTCTTATTGGCTGCTGTCCCTCACATGATCAGATGCCAACCAGTCACTGTTTTGCATGGCAGTGGGCTTCTGTGGCTGTAAGTATGACCCATTGTAACTATCTCAGAAAAGTCCTTGGTTTCTTTGACTTTTCTGTGTATAGTTACTATTATAGTCACATCTTGTCTTTTCAAATGAAAATGTAGCATGTCTTCACCTGTTGGTTTTATCTAGTAAATTAGTCATTTCACTTTAGGAGATAATTTAAACAGCTTCCTCCCTGGCATGCTTCTCTTTTTCCAAATCCCCTTAGTCAAGGAAATATTTTGGTTTTATACGGCTGTGGTTCACTCTTATCCAGTTGTCAGTAATTATTTCTGAGGGTTGTTTATCTTCAGTGTTCAAATGGAGAAGTTTTTTATGCCATATATTTTGGGATTATTAAGCCTAAAAAATACAGACAAAAGATCATGGCAATGATGTTTTCTTAAATAAACTTTAAAATGCAAGATTACCTTTTCATTGACTTTTTGTAATGCCAAGTACTTCATTTTTTTTTTAAGTTGACAAAATTTTCAGTACAGGTATAATTGAAGGTAAGCATTAAATAATGGCTACTTAAATGTTATTTAACAAGACATTCAAAAAAATCTTTAAAAACTACTTGAAATAAGTTGTTTAAAAGTTGTTTACTGACCCGTTTATTACAGAGATCTGGGAAATTAGAAGTTTATTTGACTTTTTAAGTTTACTATCTTGACTGGTAGAAAATTAATGGTCTCCAAAAATAGGGCTTGGTGGGAGGTTAGTATTTACTTCCTATTTAACCTCAGTATCCACTTCACCAGCTGCCCATAATTTTCTGTGCTTGAGGACTAAAAGAAAATGAAACTAAATGATTCTTTTGAACAAAGATAAAATTTGATTGGTAATTTGAATATATTCTCTACACTTAGAAGTTATTTTACTTCTTAGCCCTAGTTATAAGCTGATTCTCAGAGCTACATATTATTTTCCTGATCATTATTTAAAAAACCGTAACTAGAGAGTGTTTCCTCTTTTGGCCCAAGGAACCCTATAGTAAGAATTTAGTTTTTATTTCTAATTATTTTCTGAAAATATCAATATGCATTTAATTTTTAAAATCATTCTTAAGCTGTTTATGTTTTTGAAATTTTATATGTATGTATATTTGTACATAATGACTAAAAGACAGCTTCTGGGCTGATACTTAAATAAATAGCAAATTTAATATGAATCAATTTTTTAGAATAAGAAAATTTTAGATTTTGGATGGCTGTTAGGGTAAATCTCATCCCTCATAAACTTAGTTAACAGATAACCAGTATGGAAGTATTGACCTTATTCTGTTTGCCAGGCAAGAATGCTAATGCCAGAGAAGCATGATGAACTAAACAAACACAACACTTTCCCTCACAGAGATTCCAAGCAAATGGCTTGTAGCTTTTGCTTGAAAATGCCTAATGAAGAACTCACACTGGACGTGGTGGCTAACGCCTGTAATCCCAACACTTTGGGAGGCATTTATTTCCAAGGCGTTTGAAAATTATTTAAATCTCGTGAGGAATTGCCACGTAATTTGTTCATATTATATAACTGTTGCCATTTGGCTATAAACTTGATTATTTTCAAGGAAAAAAGAGTAAGTCTACTTTAATTGACTGGTTTTCAGGAAAGACACATTTATTAACTGTGGAAGGACACATTTAGATCACCTGAGGTCAGGAGTTCGAGACCAGCCTGGCCAACATGGCAAAACCCCGTCTCTACTAAAAATACAAAAATCAGCCAGGCATGGTGGTGTTTGCCTGTAATCCCAGCTACTCGGGAAGCTGAGGCAGGAAAACCACTGAACCCTGAGATAGAGGTTGCAGTGAGCCAAGATCATGCCATTGTTCCAGTCTGGTCAATAAGTGAGAGTCTGTCTCAAAAAAAAAAAAAAAAAAAAAGAACTCAATACATTTTGCATGGAGTCTGGCAACACAGGCAAATATGTAATAAATGGTTTACAGATAATACCTAGCATCAGAGTTTCTCACTGTTGGCACTATTAACATTTTGGACTGGATAACTTTGTTATAGGGGGCTGTACTGTGCATTCTGGAGTATTTAGCAGCGTCTCTGGTGTCTACCCACTAGATGCCAATATTCCCCTTACTCCCTAACCCCTTCCAGTCATGAAAACCAAACATGCCTCTGAATACTTCCAGATGTCCCCTGGGGGACAAAAATCACCCCCCCAGTTGAGAACCACTGTATTACAGCATATTTTCAGTGGGTTTGTGCCTCATTTGTATTGCCTCAAATGATTTGGGACTCTGATAAACCTGAGCCATTAGCTTGCTTCAGAAGTAGCAATCAAGGAGTTCAATTGCAAAACAGTGAAAGTAAAGTAATATCTGCTTCAAGGCTTTACAAACACTTTGTATTTTAGAAAGACGAGTTACTTGTTGGAAGGAGCTACATGAACATTTTTTCTTCAACCAAGGTAGAATCATGTCTCTGTCACTTCCAGCTGTCTTTGATCCTCTTTCTTTTGGAGTTCTATAGAATATTTCTATATTCTTCCACAAGGCAGCCCTGCAGATATTTGATTAAGAATCCTTACAGAATTCTATTCTGTACTGTTAGAATTCTTTTTATTTTTATATAGTTTTCTCATTGGAAGAGATGTTACTCTTTTAGCTCCTTCCCCCTCTGCTCCTTGAGACAGAGTCCTACTCTGTCACCCAGGCTGGAGTGCAGTGATGTGATTTCGGCTCACTCCAACCTCCACCTCCCAGGTTCAAGTGATTCTCCTGCCTTAGCCTCCCGAATAGTGGGGATTACAGGTGCCCACCATCATGCCCGGCTAATTTTGCATTTTTAGTAGGGACAGGGTTTCACCATTTTGGGCAGACTGCTCTTGAACTCTGACCTCAAGTGATCCACCTGCCTTGATCTCCCAAAGTGCTGGGATTATAGGCGTGAGCCACCACACTCAGTCTGTTTTAGCTCTCTTTAGCAGTGTATGTGTTTGTTGGGTCTGTTTTTATACTAAGGAAACTGAAGCTTAAATAAAGTTATATTAATAACAGATAGTTACATGGTTAATGAATAGTCAACCAGGGTTAGTTCTGAGGTTTCTTGACATTAGTTCAGTGTCTTGTCAAATTCTTTAGTTGTCCTTCACTAGCAAGTTAGCTTGATGAAAGCAGGAGCTTTGGCTTATTCAACATTGAATCCCTAGCTTTTGAACAATGCCTGGTACATATTGGGCATTTAGTATATATTTGCAGAATGAATGAAGGAATGAATTTCTTACTTGATCTGGTTTCAAAACCCTCCTCCAGGCCAGGCACGGTGGCTCACGCCTATAATACCAGCACTTTGGGAGGCTGGGGTTGGCAGATCACTTGAAACCAGGAGTTTGAGACCTCCCTGGCCAACATGGTGAAACCCCATCTCTACTAAAAATACAAAAAAATTAGCCAGGCACAGTGGCAGGTGCCTGTAGTTCTTGCTACTCAGGAGGCTGAGGCAGGATCCCTTGAACCTGGGAGGTGGAGGTTGCAGTGATCCAAGATCATGTCACTGCACTCCAACCTGGGCAACAGGGCAAGACTCTGTCTCGAAAAAACAAAAACAAAAAACAAAAACGCTCCTTGATCTGATTTGCTTCTCTTCTGGAAAGGCCAACCTAACAAAATTTTTTAAAATTAAAATGCCATGTTAAGATCTGATGTTAGTGTTCCAGATTTAATACTATGATATAATTGATCAAAGCTATTAAACCGTTGTGTTTGTATACCCTGTTTCTATTAATATAATCTAAGATAGTATTATTTTATATTGACTTTCTAGTTATTTTAATTCTTTGACTATTTTTATATGAATGTTGAGCTGTAGCTTCTCCTCCATTGTACTTTTGTAGTGTTTTTTAAATATTTGAAATGTTTGTCTTAGCACTAATTTTACTGTTTGACAACTGACATCTCTTGCTTTCATAAATTTCAACTACCAATAACAGATGTATGAATTTTCACAAATACATACTATTTCTCAACTTTTTTTTATCTTAAATGGCATGTCAGCTCAGCAGATCTTTCTTACATGCCTTTAATTCAGTCACATGGTCTAAATTAACAAATGGTTTGGGCCTTTAATAGATACCTGAAGACTCTGGTTCATGAATTTCTTCCCAGACATGACTGCCTCTCATCTTTGGCCAGATCACATGTACCAGCTTGTATTCCTACTAATACCTGCAATATTGAAGATCAACTAATGAATGAATGATTTTTTTCTTACATTTCTAATTAAGAAATTTGTTTACATTTCTTCTTTAGCATGTTGTTCCTGACTTTATGTAACCCACTAAAATTAAAAGGTATTTGAGATGAATTAAATTTATTGGAATTTCTGAAGTCAGACATTTCATATTAGACTGCATGTTGGAACAGAATTTACATGCTGATACCTGGGATTAAGAGGTGACATAATTAATATAGTCATAAATCACTTAATGATAGGGACATGTCTTGAGAAATGAGTGCATCCTTAATGATTCAGTCATTTTGCAAACATCGGAGTCTACTTACATGAACCTAGATGGTTCTATAGCCTTCAGCATACCTAGGATATTTGGTCTAGCCTGTTGCTCCCAGGCTACAAATATGTATAGCATGTTACTGTACTGAATACTGTGGGCAGTTTTAGCACAATGGTAAGTATTTGTTTATTCAAACAGAAAAGTTGCAGTAACAATACAGCATACAAGAAAAAAAAATGTATAGGGCAATTAACCCGAATGGAGTTTGCAGGACTGGAAGTTGCTCTGGGTGAGTCATTGAGTGAGCGTTGAGGGAATGTAAGGCCTAGGACATTACTGTACACTACTGTAGACTTAAAAATTTTTTTATTTCATTTACTTTTAATACTTTTTTGCTTTTTTCTTATACTGAGGATCTATACTGTAGACTTTATAAACACTTAAGCTACACCAAATTTATAAAAATTATTTGTTTCTTTGATACTTAGTTAACTTTGCAGTAGCTTTTAAAATTTGTGAACTTTTAAATTTTTTAACTTTTTGACTCTTGTAATAACACTTAAAACACCTTGTACAGCTAGCTGTATAAAAATGTTTTTCTTTATATCCTGTAAGTTGTTTTCTATTTGAAAAATGTTCTATTTTAATTTTTATTTTGAAAATCTTGTTAAGAACTGAGATACAAAGGTACACATTAGCCTAGGCCTACATGGGGTCAAGATCATCAGTGTTACTGTCTTCTACCTCCACATCTGGTCCCATTGGAAGGTTTTTAGAGGAAATAATGTGTGGAGCTCATCTCTTGTGATAACAGTCCCTTCTTCTGGAATACCTTCTGAAGGACCTTCTGAGGCTGTTTCATAGTTATCTTTTTATCTTTAAGAAGGAGTATACTCTAAAATAACAATAAAAAGTATACGACAGTAGGCAGCCTGGTGGCTCACACCTGTAATCCCAGCACTTTAGGAGGCCAAGGAGAGTGGATCACCTGAGGTCAGGAGTTCGAGACCAGCCTGGCCAACATGGCGAAACCCCTTCTCTACGAAAAATATAAAACAATTAGTTGGGCATGGTGGTGTGCACTTGTAATGCCAGCTACTCAGGAGGCTGAGGCAGGAGAATTGCTTGAACCCAGGAGACAGAGGTTGTGGTGAGCCGAGATCACGCCACTGCACTCCAGCCTGGGCAACAAAGTGAGACTCCATCTCAAAAAAAAGTATACTATAGTAAATACATATACCAGTAACATTTATTTTCATTATCAAGTATTATATAATGTACATAAATGTATGTGCTATACTTTTTTTTATATGACTAGAAGTAAAGGTTTGTTTACACCACCATCGCTACGAACAAAAAGTAATGCATTGTACTTGGACATCATGATGACTATGTCACTAAGTGATAGGATTTTTTTTTTGGTAACTGGTATCAAAGTGATAGGAATTTTTCAACTCTGATATCTGATGGACAATGATATTGTCTATCATTGACTGAAATGTTGTTTGTGGCATATGACTCTACTTTTTTTTGGAAATGATTCTTAAATAAGGGAAAATTCTTGTATCTGCTCATTGTTCTCTCATTGTGTTCCTATGCAATGCCTGCATCAGGGAAGAGCTGTTTGATAGTTACACTTAAGTAAATAAATTTGCTTAAGCAAAGTTTTAGCTTGATCTGAGGTGAAACACCTTAACTTAGAGGAAAAAAAATACAGTTTAAAGAGAGCAAACAGTAAAACCAGAATTTATTAAATCATTTGGTTAAACATTTGCCTTGGGGTTGGAGGACAGTTATAAATATAAAAGCAAACTATTTGTAAGTTTTGTTGTTTCTCCTCTGTAGTGACATTCTTGAGTATAAATGTGTAGATTAAATTGCTATTCTTCCCCTCTGAGGACTAAAGCCCTTCAGTGTTCTTGGGTATAATAACAAATGCATTTCTCTCACTTAAACATTGAGAATACTTCATTTGTATTGTAGATATGCATGTCTGGTTTTTAACTTAGAAAAACTGCCTGTTTACTTGGGCATTTGTATTATGGGTCCACAGTTGGTATACAGTCTACTATTTCTATATTATATGTATGTTTACATAAAGGCATTCATGTCAAAATCAGATAGTGTTGTGTTCTTTTAAAGGAAAAAGAAGAAAATGTTTTATAATAATAAGTGATACTAGATCCAGAATATAATTGTTGGATTTTTGGTTGAAAAACATCTATACTTATTTTAGTTCATCATATATCTCTGTAATTGAAACATATTTTCCATAAGTTTACCTTTCTCCGAGTTGTTTCTGTCTTATGAATGTTCTTCAGGCAAAACACATGCTTTCTGTAACTTGAAAGAGATGGAATGCCATAGAAGGAAAAAGCAAATTTTACAATTAAACTAGTTAATACAGAGATTGCCTGTATAACATATTTCATTACTTCTAAGAAGCACTTATTTTTACTCTTCTCTGAAATTTGGGGTGTATCTTATGTTAAATGGTGTCTTACAATTGACAGTGGTTTTTCATTCCTTTTGGGACATCAAATGATGCATCTTACAATTGATAATGTTGTAGAGTCTGTGAAATACTTGTATATGTGTGGGAAATAAGCGTTTGTTAAATGAATTACCCAGTGTGTATATTTGTGAGAACTGTAGACCAAATATTTTTTCCCTTGTGTTTTTACTTTTTGGAAAATAGTTTTTTTACATAGGAGATTTTATACAACCTGATATTAAGCTTTTAGTATTGCAGTAGATTTTCATTGTTTTATTAGATTGATTAAAAAATATGGTGCAAAACAATTTTCAATTTTTTTAAGCTTAATAATATTGACCTTATGCTTACTATTATTTCTACTTATACCACACATTTTGCAGTATAAAAAATATCTTTTTTGAAAGTTTTAAAATAATAAGTTTCTTTTAAAAGGTTGAATAGCTATTGTCCTGAATCTTATGTCTGATACCATGTTTTTGTTTCGTTTTTAGAGTCTTACATTTAAAGAAAAAGTAACAAGCCTTAAATTTAAAGAAAAACCTACAGACCTGGAGACAAGAAGCTATAAGTATCTTCTCTTGTCCATGGTGAAACTAATTCATGCAGATCCAAAGCTCTTGCTTTGTGTAAGTGTTTTCTTATGAAGTGTCTCAAAATTATCACACTGTCTTAATTTGATTTAACTGAAATGCCAAGACCTTGAGGATAATTTTTAGCTCAAGACTACTTACTGATCCTTTCTTATCATACCTGAAAACCTTACATCTCTAAAAAACTAATATATAATGAATATACTAACATAATTATATCAGATTCTTAATTGCCCTTACATTTTCTTAACATTTCTCTTTTTTCTTAATTTTTCTATCATTAACAGACTTTGGTGAGATCTCTGTTCTCATCCTGTTACTAGGTTATGTATTATTTAGGTATAATCCTGGTATGGGGATAGAAGCGACTATCAATCACAGTGCTGCCTACATCTACACCATTGGTTTATAAAAATCTCCAGTTGCTGTTGCCAATTTAGCTTTTCTTTCCCCCTTTCTTCCTGTTATCAGCTTTCTGTTATCATTGGCTCTCCCTGCAAATACTGTATTGGAAAGAGAATGAGGTGAAAATGGGTGTGGTTAGTACTCAAATTATTATTATTATTTTGAGACAGAGTCTCGCTCTGCTTCTCAGGCTGCAGTGCAGTGGTGCAGTGATGGCTTACTGTAACCTCAAACTCCTGGCCTCAAGTGATCCTCCAGCCTCGCTCAGCTTCCCCAAGTGCTGGGATTACAGGCATGAGCAATTGTGCCTGGCTAATACTGTTATTGTCATAACTACTCTTATTGTCTCAGATAGTATTAGATTCCTGAGAACATCACTCTGCTACACAGAGTAATTAGAAACAATGCACATAATAAAGATGAGTCAGAGTGAAGTGATCAACAGCATGGATGCTGGAGACAGACTACTTACTAGTTATGTGATTTGGGTGACTAACCTTTCTATGCCTTAGCTTTCTCATCTGAAGTATTGGGATAATAATTGTTCTTATCTGTATTTATGAGTAATTTTCCTTGGAGAGTAAAGAGGAGAGAAAGGGGGAAAACATTCCCAAAGGATCAGTCACCCCTAAAGAAGGCCTATGATACTTTGAACCCTGAAAAACCCATTCAAATTTGAGAGTCTAGTTAGAATAAACAGATCTTTGGCATGAAAAAATTCCATAAAATCTGTCAGTGAAACTCGATAAAGATAATGAAATTCCCTTTCTCCTCGTTCCTTTGTTATGTGTCACAAGCTATTCGTGGCATTATTTCATCATGAAGGTCACATAATATTAGCAGCACTCTGTTTACATGGCCATAATTCACATTCAAAGAAGGTACCAAACTCACCAATGCCTTTTCTATTAAATGTTGTTTGAAGAAAAATGTAAGCAAAACTTACTGTTTTCCAAGTATCATTTAAAATGGAAATTGTTTGCTTTGCTGCCATCTAGTGGTTAATAAGTTTTCTCAAAGTAACTATAAGTACAGTAAAATAGATGATTCATTGTAAATATTTGACCATTTTGTCTTTTACATAAAAATTCTGAGTCTTAGTAATTTTGGAAGAATGTAGGAATAATTGTTAAATGGCCTCAATCATGATATTTTTAAAAGTAATACGATTTTGTCTTCCATCTCAATTTCTCAAGCCTCCTAATTACTCAGCTTGTATCGTTTCTTAGATCCTCCTGATCATTTCTCCACACTGAAGTTACGGCAGTCTCTTTAAAACACAAATCTTATTATGCCCTTGCTCAGCTTGAAACCTTTAGTTGAAATTGTTCTTGCTTATAAAGACCAAACTCCAAATAGATCTACAAGGTCGTGTAAAATCTTTCCCCCACCTACCATTTCTTCCACATGCAGTATTACATTTTTTGTCTTCTCTACTCTATTCTTGATAGTCTTCCTTTCAATCTTTCCAACCATATGCCTTCATTCCTCCCTTGCACTTGCTTTTCCCTCTGCCTGGAATCTGCTTACTCTTCACATAGTACTTCCTACTAATTCTAAGCTATTGTCACTGCACTAAGGAAGCTTCCCTGATTAGGATACTTTTCCATGTTATAGGCTATTATAGCAGCATGTACCTTAATAGCTCTTATGTGATTTGCATTTTTATACTTGTTGGTCTGATTATTTTATTGATAATATCTTCCCCCATGAGACTACGTGCTCCTGGAGGATGGGAAACACATCTTTTCTTTTTCATTGTTGTATATTTGGTATTCAATACAATTATTGGGTTATGAATGAATTTATATAAATGTTAGAAAATAAGCTAACAGTTTTGATTTACAGATATTGGAGTGAGGGCTTACCTTAGTCATGATAATGGGGAAGAATCTATAGTTAGCAAAATAAAATAAGGGACACAAGTTGCGTTGGCCTCATGTATTCTTTTGTTTTTGCTTTTTTAAGACAGTCTTACTGTGTTGCCCAGGCTGGAGTGGTGCGATCTTGGCTCACTGCAACCTCCACCTCCTGGGTTCAAGTGATTCTTCTGCCTCAGTCTCCCAAGTAGCTGAGATTACAGGCGCCTGCCACCACACCTGGCTAGTTTTTGTACTTTTATTAGAAATGGGGTTTCTCCATGTTGGCCAGGCTGGTCTCAAACTCCTGACCTCAAGCAATCTTCCTGCCTTGGTCTCCCAAAGTGCTGGAATTACAGGCATGAGCCACTGCGCCTGGCTGAACCATATATTCTTGAAGTACAAATATATGCTTCCAAGTTATGAGAAACATTTTAGTCTTTTTAAGTAGGTAGGCATTTGGCCAGGTGTGGTGGCTTATGCCTGTAATCTCAACATTTTGGGAAGCCAAGGTGGGCAGATCACCTGAGGTCAGGAGTTAGAGACCAGCCTGGCCAACATGGTGAAACCCTGTCTCTACTAATAATGCAAAAATTAGCTGAGCATGGTGGCGCATGCCTGTAATCCCAGCTATTTGGGAGGCTGAGGCAGGAGAATTGCAGTGAGCTCTGCTCAGGCAGAGGTTGCAGTGAGCTGAGATTGCGCCATTGCAGTCCAGCGTGGGTGTCAATAGTGAAACTCCATCTCAAAAAAAAAAAAAGGTAGGCATATACGACATTAATTTTCTTTGCTTAGTATATTACGTTTTTCCTCAATGAAACGTATGGGTATCTGGTGATGTGAATTCTAGCCTTTGATTTGTCACCAGCTGTGTGGATTTGGGCAGGATCTTTGTATGGGACAAGAGGCTGTACAGGATAATCACGAGGTCCTTATCCAACATGTATGTACTTTGCCTTTGATCACAATCATGTATAAGCTCAAAACCAGTAAATTGCAAACCAGAGATAACGTTCTTTAGCCAGTTTACAATTGTTGGCGGGGGGTGGGGAGGAAATTACTACTCATATTACTGATGTAATTTTTAGTGGGAATTAATGGTTTTCTTTCATTAGGATTTTCCCTGGACATCATTCATGTTAATAACGTAGATTAGAAGAATCCTTAATAAAAGAAATTTTGATTTAACAAAATTTTTATTATTTTATTGAGATAAAAATACCATACCCACATACCATAAAATTCACCATTTTAAAGTTTATAATTCAGTTGTTTTCAGTATATTTACAAGATTCTGCAACCATTACCACTATTTAATTCTAGAACATTTTTTTAACCTTGTTTTTTTTTTTTTTTTTTTTCGGATAGAGTCTTGCTGTCCCCTAGGTTGGAGTGCAGTGGCACAATCTCGGCTCACTGCAACTTCCACTTCCCAGGTTCAAGTGATTCTTCTGCCTCAGCCTCCGAAGTACTGGGACTACAGGCGCACGCCACCAGGCCCAGCTAGTTTTTATATTTTTGGTGGAGATACGATTTCACCATATTGGTCAGGCTGGTGTCAAACTCCTGAACTCAGGTGAACCAGCCACGGCCTCCCAAAGTGCTGGGCTTACAGGTGTGAACCACCGCGCCTGGCCTAGTTCTGAACATTGTTATCACCCCTTAAAGAAGGCTAGTATCCTTTAGCAGTTGCCGTCTATTCCTTCCTCCCTCTAATCTCTCTCAATTTATTATTATTATTTTTTAATGGAAGTTTCCTTTTTTCCTTGCAGAATCCAAGAAAACAGGGACCTGAAACCCAAGGCAGTACAGCGGAATTAATTACAGGGCTTGTCCAACTAGTCCCTCAGTCGCACATGCCAGAGATTGCTCAGGAAGCAATGGAGGTAAGGGGAAAATGAATTCCAGGTTCTTGAAGGAAAGGTTGTAACTGTAGATTCATGATGTTCGCTTGGTGTGTGGTTTCTATGAGTAATAGGTAGATGTCATTTCTGGAAATGGTATGTTTATGTCTATACATTGTTTTATAAAATTCTGTGGAGAAAGAAGAGATTTACTTGCTTTATATCACATAGCAACAACATTGTACAAATTCTTATGCTCAATAAAATAGCTCATGATTTTCTCATTGCAGTTGACTTTAAAATTTTTAAAAGTATTTTTATTAAAAATACTGATTTTTAAATTGAGACATAATTCACATAGCCTCAAGTTGACCATTTTAAGTGGTTCTTAGTGTATTCACACAGTTGTGCAACTATCACTACTCTCTAATTCCATAACATTTTTATCACCCCAGAAAGAAACTTCACTCCCCATTCCCTCCTCCCTACTAATTTCTAATCTATTTTCTGTTTCTATGGATTCTTTTGTTTTAGACATTTCATATAACTAGAATCATAGAATATGTGCCTTTTGTGTCTGGCTACCTTGACTTAACATAACGTTTTCAAGGTTCATTCATGTTGTGGTATGAATCAGTATTTCTTTCCTTTTTATTGCCAAATACTTCATTTTATGGATCTCAGTTTTGTTTATTTAGTTGTCAGTTGGTGGACATTTGGTGTTGTGTCCACTTTTTGGCTATTATGAATAATGCTGCTATAAATATTTGTGTAAAAATCTTTATGGACATATCTCTTAAGTATATAGGAATGGAAGTGCTAAGTCATATGGTAACTCTGTGGAACATTTAAGGAACTGTCAGACTCTTTCCCAAAGCAGCTGTATCATTTTATATTCCCATTAATAATGTATGAAGGTTTAATATTTCTGCATTCTTGCTAACACTTGTTATAATGTGTCTTTTTTATTATAGCCATCTGAACGTACATACTGTGAAAATGTTTATACATACTAAAGTAAAAACATTTATAAAAAATGTTTTAACACTTATTATGTAATCATTGCTTTCATTTTTGTACGTTGCTATTGGTCCCATATATTGACACATTTATTGCAGTCTTTTTGGAAGGCTATCTAGCAGGAGCTATACAAACATTTCCTTTTTTTGTACAAATAATTCAATTTCTATGACTTTAAAAATCTTATGAATATAACTCAAAAGGAAAAAACTGCACACATAGGCACTTATTGTACTTAATTATAATAGGAGAATATTAAGAGAACTTTACTAGGAGGAGAATGGGTTAATATTCAGTAATGAGAATGGTATTTTAACTTCATGAGCTGTTAAACATTCATTAAAACCTATATAGATCACACAGCAACATGGAAAAATATGAAATGTCAAGTGAGTATACTGTGTTTATGGCTTTGTTAAAACATGGAAAATGCAAAAAAAAAAAAAAAAGAGAAGAACATGAAAATCAAAGCAGAGAATAGATTAACATGTTTTCTTTCAATATATATTTGTAAAGTTTTATCAAACAAAGAATTTGTCACTTGAAAAAACTAGTGCCAGTAAATTGTACCAAGTTTCTGCACAATAGCAGCAAAACTGAATTTTAATTTGTGTTGTTTTTCCTTGATATGAGAGCTATAAATTATATAGCTTTTTAAGAGTCTCACAATTAATTGCAATTTTCATTAAATTTCTCAAAGTAATTACAATAAAAATGTTTGAAATAAGATAATATGAGTTTGGCCTTTATATGTTGATACCTTGACCAAGGACTGAAAGAAATGTGCAGAGCTTAACATTGTTCACTGGGTTGGGGGTGTTGGGGTGGTGGGAGTAATGTGAGTCGGGATTGTAGAATTGGAGTTAAGATAGGATCAGTTTGAAGAAAGAGTCTACATTTTATTCTTTATATCTTTGATGGTTTTAATTTATGTAATGATCTATTTATGCAGTAATCTATTGTAATATGTAATATATTACAATATGTATTAAATAATTCCCTTATATAACCGTATAAAGGTCAGACTCACCTAATTTCAAACATTTTTATTGAAATTACTTTGAGAAATTTAATGAAAATTGCAATTGTGAGACTCTTAAAAAGCTGTATAATTTATAGCTCTCATATCAAGGAAAAACAACACAAATTAAAATTCAGTTTTGCTGCTATTGTGCAGAAACTTGGTACAATTTACTGGCACTAGGTTTTTCAAGTGACAAGTTCTCTATATTTTTGTTTGATAAAACTTTACAAATATATATTGAAAGAAAACATGTTGGTCTTTTCCCTGCTTTGATTTTCTTGTTCCCTTCTCTCTCTCTCTTTTTTTTTTTTTTGTATTTTCCATGTTTTAACAAAGCTATAAACACAGTATACTCACTTGACATTTCGTATTTTTCCATATTGCTGTGTGATCTATATAGGTTTTAATGAATGTTTAACAGCTCGAAGTTAAAATACCATTCTCATTACTGAATATTTACCCATTCTCCTCCTCGTAATGTTCTCCTAATATTCTCCTATTATAATTAAGAGCAACAAGTACCTATGTGTGCAGCCTTTTCCTTTTGAGTTATAGTCATAAAATTTTTAAAATCATAGAAATTGACTAAATTCCTCTGATCCAAATTCCAATTTTAGTCCTATGGTCAATTGAAATACTTTAGAATGGATAATCTGCTATGAAATACAAAATCCATTTTGCTTTCTCTCTCTTGATTTTGAAAAATTGCTTTTTTCTGTTATAAGAGAATTTGTGGCAAATGAGACAGTTTTGCTTATCTTTTGCTGTGTGTATTAATTTTGGTAAGCCCTTCTTTCTTGGGGATCAACTTTTTATCTGAGTTCTTTAATATCTATTGAAATTATTTTGTTTGTTTCTTAAAGCAGTTTTTATAGTTATATGTTGTTGTAAATTCATCATTTAGCTTTGTATGTACATGCCAGTCAGAGTAAGAATGATGGGAATAAAATTATTTCATTCTGTCTATATTATTCCCTAGAGATTTGTGTTTGCCAGAGTTTATCTATTTTACCTTTTACTGTATGTTGAAACTATAAATGAAATAGCTCAATTTCTTAGCATTTGTAAAATAAGTATTCCAGTGTTATATTTACTAAAAATGTTTGAATGAGTCTTCTCTTTGTCTTTCTTTTTTAAAATAAATTCAGGCTCTGCTGGTTCTTCATCAGTTAGATAGCATTGACTTGTGGAATCCTGATGCTCCTGTAGAAACATTTTGGGAGATTAGGTATTTGTACTTTTATTTTTTAAATTCAACTTTTAAATTTTATTTTGTATTTCTGTCTTGAATTATGAACTCTGTAGTACTTAGTACATTGTAAAACTTATACTTCCAAAGGTTTTATGATTTTGTATTTTATTTGACTTCAAATTATTACAATTTCTTGTTTTAACTGTAATAAAAATATCACAGCAATTTAGAAAACAAATTTTAAGAATATTGCTAAATTTTGTCACCCAACCATAAGTACTGTTGTTTGGTATATTACCTTTTTCAGATTTCAATGTGGTTACTACTGTGTTTTTAATAGATTTTCACAGTTATAAGCCTAGAATGATAAAATTTTGTAAAATATTGTTTTTCAGTTTTTTAAACTGATTTTTCATAAACTTTCTGTAATACCAATGCTTTTGATGAAGGAATTTATAATGGACCCCTGCTTAGAAGACAAAAATATATACTGAATTTTGTGGTCTACTTCCTAGATTATATAAATCATTACATTTTAATGAGCATGAAATCACCACCTTGAGGAAAATGTAAATGTGTAAACCTCAAGTTTGCCATTATCTTATAGGAATGGGTGTCCTAAGTTATTTGGCAGCTCAATTAAATCTTACTCTAGAACAGTTCTCTCCAATAGTAATGTAATGAGAAATCCGTATGTTACTGAAAATTTTCTAGTTACTACATTAAAGAGTAAAAAGAAGCAAGTAAAATTAATTTTAATAATGTTTTATTTCACCCACTTTATGTTATTTAAAATATGATTTCAACATGTAATCAATATAAAAGTTATCAATGACATATTTTATTCTCTCTTTTTTAAATAAAGTCTTCAAACTTTTGTGTGTCTTTTATACGTTTAGCACATCTCAATTTGAACAAGCCATACTTAAAGTACTCAATAGCCATGTGTGACTGGCTAGTGGCTACCATGTTACAGTGCAGCTCTAGAGTAGGGATCAGGAAACTTTTCTGTAAAAGGCCAGATAGTAAATATTTTGGGCTTTGTGGGTCATACAGTTTCTGTCATAACTATTCACTTCCGCCTTTGGAGTGTGAAAGTGGCCACAGACAATATGTGAACGAATGGGTGTAGTTGTGTTTGACTAAAACTTTATATACACAATAGCAAGTGGTAGTCTGGATTTGGCCTGTGGATGGCAGCTTGCAGCCCTCCCGCTGTGGAGAACTGTGTTTAAAAACAGTCTCTGCGGTGCGTGTGCTTTATTTCTTCTTGTGTCTGCTGCAAGGATGAGATACATGGGTAGAAACACCAGGAGTTCAGTGAAACATAGGGGGCTTATAAATAAATACTTGCTTTTTTTCTGTAACCTATAAACTTATTTCCTTTGATTATAGTGCTGTTAACACTTTGATAACCATTTCTCTAAAACCCTACAAGGGAAACTACGCTTCTCTAAACTTGTATTCATTATGAGAGAATACCATTCTTATGTCTGGTTATATCTGTATTAGGTTATTGAAGATGTTAGTAACAATGAACTTTATGTTACTGCAGCTCACAAATGCTTTTTTACATCTGCAAGAAATTAACTAGTCATCAAATGCTTAGTAGCACAGAAATTCTCAAGTGGTTGCGGGAAATTTTGATCTGCAGGAATAAATTTCTTCTTAAAAATAAGGTAAGCAAAATGACATCTTTAAAAAATGGAAGAATATTTGGAATGGGAATGGGGAGAGATTAAGAAAGTGTTTTATAGCCAAATTAGGTTCTATTTCAGCTCCTCCTTCTCCCCCAAGGTTCTCAAAAGGAAATATATATGCAGAGGACGATGGCTGGCAAATCTGCATTTAAAAAATTATTCTGAGGCTTTTGCCTTAAAACCACACTGTTGATGAATTCTAGTCCTAGTTGAGTTAAATAGGTCTCTATGGGGCAGGCCTAGGAAAAATGGGGGCTGCTGTAACCAAAGGAGCTTAAGGAGCATATTCTGTCTTTATTTTCAAGTTCATACATAAGACATAACTCATATGTAAAATTTATTTTAACATATAGCTTCTATAATTAATTTAAGAATTCTGTTATGGCATAGATTTAGGAGTACTTGATTTAATGAGTTTTTGTCCAGTTCTAGAATCATAGCTCTGAGAAATGGTAAAGACCTAGATCTCATGGCTAGACTGGTTCAGAGAATTATATATCAAGAAGCAAAAGGGAAGAGGTTGAGGGTCCTCAAACTAGGTTTATTTCTATTCCTCCAATAAGGGTTTCACTGCTTGAAAATATCAGGAGACTTCGTCATTGGGGTAGAGTGAAATTTTTTGATTCTGAACTGTTGAAACATGGTGAGGTTGTGGAGGATAAGGAAGAGCCTTAAATTTCTTTTGACATAGTTTCTATAATCAAATCAGTTTAGGAATTCTATTATGATCTAGTTTTAGGAGTATTTGATTTAATGAGTTTTTATCTGGTACTAGAGTCATAGCTGTGAAAAACCTTAAATGTATGAAATGCATATGCTTCTCAGTGTTATATAGCTTGTTATTAATAAATTGTCTCTGTTTAGAAATAGACTAATGGTGAAGTGGGTTTATTCACATTTGGCTCATTTGATGTGTTAATGTAGTGGAATTTGGTCTTATTCCAAAGATATGGAAAGAGATTAGACTTCAGACTTTCATGCGCTTGTCTATGGAATAATCTCTAGAATACAAGTATGAGGAATCCAGTAATGAATTCCTAGTGTCCTGGTCAGCACAGTCACTCTTGTGACATACTTGGTGTCTATACCAGGGTTAATTACTGGTCCAGAGAACTTAATCTGAAGAGTCAATTTCTAATTATCCCAACATGGCACAGGATAAAATCTTATGGAAAAAAATCTTTGTCACTGAGATCGAATTATAGTTTTCATACAGTAGATTTATTTCGTTGATGTTTTACTTGTGTTTATATTAGGCTTAATTTATATTTGTAGAATCTACTGTTTCAGATGATTTAGAGAATGGGAAACTGAAAGAAATTTTAAAGACATTTAAGTAAACATTATTTGTCCTAATGGGTTTTTAGTGAATCTCCTTCAAGGTGGGGCATAGAGATTGAGAGGAGAGGTTTTCTAGGAGAGTCTCAAACAGGAAGACAATTCAAATAAGTGTTTATTACTAGTGCTTCCATAAAGCTTATTTATTTCTTTTTTCTAGCAGGCAGATAGAAGTTCCTGTCACTTTCTGCTTTTTTATGGGGTAGGATGTGATATCCCTTCTAGTGGAAATACCAGTCAAATGTCCATGGATCATGAAGAGTTACTCCGTACTCCTGGAGCCTCTCTCCGGAAGGGAAAAGGAAACTCCTCTATGGTCAGCTTCTTTTGTAATGTTCCTGTATCATCATATGTGCTCTATTTGTTTTCTGAATGAACTTTGGTAAATGTCATCTAGGTAACATAGCGTAATATTGAAAAACTATGTAGACTTTAGTTCTATCACTGCTCTTTGTGGAACTTTGGGCAAGTCCTTAACACCCTTGTTCCTCAGTTCCTCAACTTTAGAATGGGGACAGTAATAATTCCTGCCCCAGAGTTGTTGTGAGGGTTAAATAAATGGATGTGTAAATAGCACTTGACACTTACAAGCTATTTCTCATCAATGTAATTATTATAAACCCCGCCCCCCCATAAAAAAGAAGCCATTCATACCACAGAAGTATAGAAGTTGTACCAGCTAACAAAGGTACAGATTTACAGGGATAAAAACCAAGTATTTTGCTTCATGTTAAAGATAAGTGTTTCTGTGATTTGTGTTTGTGTGTATAATTTCTTTTAAATACAAATCATATTTCAAGTAAAAATATCAAATCACTACAGAAGAGTTTATTTTCCAAACCAAAACATTTTTCATCCATAATTTTTAATATAATTTTCTGTTAAGGGAAAACAAAACGTGTAAGCAGTATGGTATTTACTATTGTTTGCTTTACTTGTAGAATTTGCATTTATTTTGTCAATTATTTTCTCCATTTCATGTTTGAGGAATGGTAATTCAGAATCAGGTATATCTTCTACAGCAATAATTAGTTCTTGTTTATGCCCTTGTTTCAGTGAGTGCTGCAGTGTACTTATTTTATTATTTCCCTATAGCAAATAGATAGAATTTCCTGTTACTTCCTTTTTTTTTTTTTGGTCATTTCTAATTTACTGGGAAGTACATTATATCATTACTGCAGTAGTTTTATGTTATGGTGTTTTATCTGTCCATGTTAGAATCAGTTTACATTTCTGGAATCTGGAATAGGATAATACCTATTTGATTTGACTTGGACAGATAGTAGCATTATGTTGGTCCAGATAATCTCATTTCTCATTTGGACAAGACGTTTTGGGGTTTGAAAAATTTCTATAATGATTACAGGAAAAAGCTCTTGTGAGTTACTGTATGCTGAGATATTTATACACACACGTGCAGTTTATTGCATTGTTGGGTTTAATACATAAAATTTCCCAAGTTACAAATATACGTCTTCCACCGTTGACTCTCAGGATAGCGCAGCAGGATGCAGTGGAACCCCACCAATTTGCCGACAAGCCCAGACCAAACTAGAAGTAGCCTTGTACATGTTTCTGTGGAACCCTGACACTGAAGCTGTTCTGGTTGCCATGTCTTGTTTTCGCCATCTCTGTGAGGAAGCAGATATCCGGTGTGGCGTGGATGAAGTGTCAGTGCATAACCTCTTGCCCAACTATAACACATTCATGGAGTTTGCCTCTGTCAGCAATATGATGTCAACAGGTAAATGTGAATAGTGATTTTTTTACTTAGTCTGCCTCAAAGCCCCTGGCATCTGATTGTGAGAATGTATTTAAGCTTACTGCTTTGTAAGTTTCAGGGAAAATTTAAGTAGCTTACTTGAAATCCTTTTCTGAACAAAGTAAGATGAAAATAAATAGCATTTGAAATAAATTGTTAGTCTCCCACTGAATTTGTAATATGCTGTACATTTTAAAAATAACTGGCAGTGTATGTTACTATCAATTATGATTATGTAATTTACTCTGCCTATGTTGTAGATAGTGAAGTTTTACACACATTGGCATATGTTTTGAGTAAATTATAGGTGGAAACAGCTATTTTATGCTAGTCCAAGATAAAAGTCTAAGATAAGTACCTTTCCTGTGAGGTTAGTAAAGGAAGTTTTTGGCTTTACCATTTGAAGCATTTGTTCTGCTCCTCCTACTCTGCCTTTTGAGTGGGGCTTATCAGGTTCTCCATTGGCAGGCAGGGCTCTAAGTGCAGTAGCTTGATTTGCTGTTGTATTTGCTTAGGAAGAGCAGCACTTCAGAAAAGAGTGATGGCACTACTGAGGCGAATTGAGCATCCCACTGCAGGAAACACTGAGGTACGCCCTTCACAACAGAAACACCCCTCCCAGGCCCCCCACCCTCAATTTTGGAAGCCTCTTGTTACATATGTGTGATCAGGAATAGCCTTTGAAGTAAATCCAAGATATGTGCATATTACAAGTATAATATCTAAGTACTTAATATACATCAAGTTTGAAACTTAGCTGTTGCTGATTGGTGTTTAGTTTTAGACTTAAAGTTGCTTTCAAGTGATAATTGCTTTCATTTTAGGCTTGGGAAGATACACATGCAAAATGGGAACAAGCAACAAAACTAATCCTTAACTATCCAAAAGCCAAAATGGAAGATGGCCAGGTAAGTGTGTAAAGTTGACTGTTGTCCGTTAACTGATCTGCTAAATATATGTACTTCACTTTGGTAATCTTTCATGTGGCTCTTAGTATAGTAAGCATATAGTTGTCTGAAGACTGATACTTAGTTGTGATTTATCTAGACCTGTACTTTGTAACACGGTAGCCACTAGCTACATGTGACTATTTAACTTAAATCTTAACATAATTAAAATTAAGTAAAATTAAAATTTAGTTTCTCAATCATATACTAGCCACATTCCAAGTACTCAGTAGCCACATATGATACTTACTCTATTGGACAGCAGAGAGAGAAAATGTTTCCATCATCACAGAAATACTGAGCAGCACTGCCAGAGACTATTTGTTGCAGAGACCATTTCTTTACCCTTTATTGCTCTTTTTCCCTTCATCAGGGTGTTTCACAAAATTTTCAGAAAAGGAGCAACAGAGGTAGAGAAAAATTAACATGGAAACAATTCATTTTGCTATTTTGTTAGGTGTTCTAATTAAGGAATGTCTTGGGCAGAAGATTGAACCCGTAGATTAAATGAAATTTTAAAATATGGACAGTTCGTTCAACTATTACTATTGACTGTATTATCTGTTACTTTGGAAATTAATGATTAGTTGGTGTTTGTGTGTATTTGATTTGTAATATTCATATTGCTCTCATTTTTAGGTGATTTATAAAAACTGGTTATTCCTCCATTGTTTTTTTCTGTCATGCTTAATTACAATAAGAAAAGAGTTATATTTTTATAAAGCAAAATTGCGTACCTAATACCTTTATTTGGAAGGGACATGTAGCTTTGGAATGAAAGCTTTTGGGGGAATAACTGTTGAATATATAATTACATACCATACAATTCACCCATTTGAAGTGTCCAATTCAGTGACTGTTTTTTGTATATTCAGAGTTGTGCAACCATCACCACAATCAGTTTTAAAACAATTTCATTAATTGAGGAAAAAACCCTGTACACTTTAGCTATCTCTGCCTCTAGCCCCCTCCTTCACTTTCTTGCCTCTCTCCCCTCCACTTCTCCAGCCCTAGGCAACCACAAATCTACTTTCTGTCTCTGTAGATTTGCCTATTCTGGATATTTTCTATAGATGGAATTGTAGAATATATGGGCTTTTGTGGTTAGCTTCTTTCACTTAGCATAATGTTTCCAAGGTTCATCCATGTGAAATCAAAGCTTTTTTTTTTTGAGATGGAGTCTTGCTCTGTAGCCCAGGCTAGAGTGCAGTGGCACGATCTCAGCTCAGTGCAACCTCCACCTCCCTGGTCCCGGTTCAAGCAATTCTCCTACCTCAGCCTCCCAAGTAGCTGGGATTACAGGCATGAGCCACCATGCCCAGCTAATTTTTGTATTTTTTAGTAGAGACAGGGTTTCACCATGTTGGCTAGTCTGGTCTTAAACTCCTGACCTAGTGATCTGCCTGTCTCTGCCTCCTAGAGTGCTGGGATTATAGGTGGGAGCCACCGCACGCAGCCGAAATCAAAGCTTTTTAAAACAAATTTGATACTCAGGTGATTATATTAGTGTAGCTATGACAAAAATAAATCAGTGGCTTTTTAAAAATTTATATGGTAATTTGGGTGTTTGATTTTAATTTTTTTTTACACGTTTTGTACTTTTGTCGTGGAGGAAATGTTGGATAAAGAGTAATTTGTCAAGTCTCAACTAATTTAGGTTTAATTCATGCTTTGCACAAAAATTTTGTGTTTAGGCTGCTGAAAGCCTTCACAAGACCATTGTTAAGAGGCGAATGTCCCATGTGAGTGGAGGAGGATCCATAGATTTGTCTGACACAGACTCCCTGCAGGAATGGATCAACATGACTGGCTTCCTTTGTGCCCTTGGGGGAGTGTGCCTCCAGCAGAGAAGCAATTCTGGCCTGGCAACCTATAGCCCACCCATGGGCCCAGTTAGTGAACGTAAGGGTTCCATGATTTCAGTGATGTCCTCAGAGGGAAACACAGATACACCTGTCAGCAAATTTATGGATCGGCTGTTGTCCTTGATGGTGTGTAACCATGAGAAAGTGGGACTTCAGATACGGACCAATGTTAAGGATCTGGTGGGTCTAGAATTGAGTCCTGCTCTTTATCCAATGCTATTTAACAAATTGAAGAATACCATCAGCAAGTTTTTTGACTCCCAAGGACAGGTAAAGTGTTCTCTTCTTTGTTTCACCTTTCCCTATGAATAGATTGACTTGTTTGAAATAATGAAGCCGTTTTCTTTCAGATTATTTAAATTAGGCACTCATAGTTTTTAAAAATTGCAGAAAGAAGAGTCATCTCAATGTAGGGGCCAGCTTGCTTCTTAGGAACGCTGGTGTGTAAGTGTGCCTGAGGATATAAATGCCTGTGTATGCATATGAGTGTCTGCGTTTATCTATATGCTTGTTTGGTTGTGTGCCTGTGTGCCTGTTTGTGTGTTTAGGTCAGTCAGTTTCATCTCTCTAGCGGGTATGTCTTCTGTGCATTGATGGCAAATCATTAATGTATTTGTTCTTTCTATAGGTTTTATTGACTGATACCAATACTCAATTTGTAGAGCAAACCATAGCTATAATGAAGAACTTGCTAGATAATCATACTGAAGGCAGCTCTGAACATCTAGGGCAAGCTAGCATTGAAACAATGATGTTAAATCTGGTCAGGTAAGTGTTCTGCCGAAATGTAGCAGAAACATATTTTAAGAGATAAGAAAAACCTCTTACACACTGATATTGGTAGTAATTGATAAACTAATTTGCCATTCTTTACTGCACACAAATTAGGGTTTGACAATAAGGTAACCAGAAGTTGTGTATGTTCATTAATATCTTAACAAAGATATTTATGAGATTAATAAATATCTTACTGTTTTCAAACTTACACATTTAGTTCATTTTACTTGACAACTAAAGTATTTTGAATGCATTCTCTTTTGTCTATATCTGATCTTTTTTTTATTGTTTCTTTGTCTATATAGATACGTTCGTGTGCTTGGGAATATGGTCCATGCAATTCAAATAAAAACGAAACTGTGTCAGTTAGTTGAAGTAATGATGGCAAGGAGAGATGACCTCTCATTTTGCCAAGAGATGAAATTTAGGTGAGTTGTCAAAAGAGCAATATAGGGTCTTGTAAATCTTAATATGTTAAATGAAGTACAGAAAAAGAGTAAGTATCTGGTTATTGGTAGAAGGAAGACCAAAAAATAAGAGAGCAGTTTACATTTTTGTTTTTCTCTATATCTCTCCTCAAATTTCCCTAAGCTTTGTGCCTGTGGCAGTACTCCCTTTTTCTAAAACTGTGCTATACTTGAGCTAAGATTTGATTCTGTTTCCCATCTGATACCATAACTAAGGGCCATTATGGAGACTAAATATCCACATTGCTTGTTCTGTTTTGATTTTTGTGTCTGTGATAGCAATATCTCTTTTATAAAGTCATCATGTCACCTGGGTTATCTGGCAGATTATTTACACTATAAGAAATCTTACATGACTAAAGGAGTATGTGTGTGTGTTCGTGTGTGTGTGTCTTCAAAAAAATTATTTGCTGTTTCTCTTTTCTCCATCATTCTATAGGAATAAGATGGTAGAATACCTGACAGATTGGGTTATGGGAACATCAAACCAAGCAGCAGATGATGATGTAAAATGTCTTACAAGGTAAATAAGAGAATGACCTATTAGTGGGTTTTACTGTAAGAATTATCACTACTTCATTACAGCTTTATACTTGTATTTTATGCATATTTAAACTTTTTAGATGTGAAACTTTTGTGTTTGAAATATATGAAGACACTAATTTTTATTTACTACTTTTTTTGACTGATAGACTTTCACTAAAAATAAATGTGAGAGAACAATATGTTTGGGAAGTTAGTGTTGTCAGTTTATGAAGAATAGTCTACAGTTATTGGGAAATAAGATACATAAAGTCTCAGATTGAATTTATGTTATGATTAGATAGATAAAGATAAAGGTATTATGTGAGGAACTCATTGTGCTGAATCTTGCGAAGAAATAATTGATTTTCTGATTCAAGCACTAGAGACAGGAAAAAAAGGAAGTAATTAAGTCTGCTTTAATGATAAATACTTACACATATCGGAAAGTGATAAAACACTATGGACTGTATAATAAGCATTCACATATGTTTCTTTGACCAAGCCTAGCTTTATAATACAGTCATTTCTCAATATCTTTCAGGGATTAGTTCCAGGAACCACCCCCGAATCCCTGCCCACACCTCACTCCCATAAACATTAAAATCCACAGATGCTCAAGTCCCTGATATAAAATGTCATAGTATTTGCATATAAACTATGCATATTCTCCCATATACTTTAAATTATCTTTAGATTACTTATAATATCTAATACAGTATAGATGTTATATAATATACCATATTGCTTGGGGAATAATGACAAAGAAAAAAATCTGTACATATTGAGTACCTATGAACAGGTGAAACCCTACCTTTTTTCCCCCCAAATATTTTCAGTCCGTGGTTTATTGAGTCCATGGATATAGAACTCACTGAAACAGCGGGCCAATTGTACATACTTGTGACTTAAGGTAGTCATTTTGCCAAGATTACTATGTAGAAAGTTAGTATTGCCTTCTCCCCATTTGAGATGTTTTTGTATTCTGGGGTCTGCATATTCACTCAAATTATTTGGGTTGTGCTAATAATTTGTTTAGTGAAGTAGGTAGTTCCTAAAGTTTGTATCTGTTAATAGGTTTATTTGAGGGGAAATGAAAGAACCTGAAAGATTTCTGGTCTCTAATTTTTTTTTTTTTTTTCAGAGATTTGGACCAGGCAAGCATGGAAGCAGTGGTTTCACTTCTAGCTGGTCTCCCACTGCAGCCTGAGGAAGGAGATGGTGTGGAATTAATGGAAGCCAAATCACAGTTATTTCTTAAGTAAATTTCAGTCACCAAAAACCACAAAACAAAAAGCAAATAAATCCCCTTCACGCACACAAAAACAAAGAATATTCCCCACGACAGAAGTAGAATAGGAAAATAACTGTGTTTTTTGATTTTTAAAGAAAATAATATGATCAGTAAAATTTTGCTTATAATAAAACCCAGATTGCTTCATTAAATCATTTACAAAAATGACATTGTCTAAGCTGTCTGGACCACAGATTTTATATCTAACCATTAAAAGTGACACATTTACCAGGAAACATTGCATCTATTTGATGCTTATGTTAATGAAAGGTATACTAGGCTATATCAGGTAAAATCATGTCCAACACAGCACACTTCATAATGAGCCTGGCTGATTATCCCGAGAAAGGAGAGAAGCAGTTAACTGAGGGCCAGTCACACCATGCACATGTGATTGTTTTGGAATGTCTGGTTACCTTTCTAGTTGATATGGACTTTGCTATGTAAAGGTCATTCTTTTTATTTCTCAGATACTTCACATTATTTATGAACCTTTTGAATGACTGCAGTGAAGTTGAAGATGAAAATGCACAAACAGGTGGCAGGAAACGTGGCATGTCTCGGAGGCTGGCATCACTGAGGCACTGTACAGTCCTTGCAATGTCAAATTTACTCAATGCCAATGTAGACAGTGGTCTCATGCACTCCATAGGTGAGATCAAATGAAAATTTCATATAGAAATACAATATCTAGAGAGCTGGCATATAAGATAAGCAAAAAATTACTCCAGCAAGGCCATGTTAGTAAATTTGCATCTGTTTGTCCACACCAGGTTTGGGTTACCACAAGGATCTCCAGACAAGAGCTACATTTATGGAAGTTCTGACAAAAATCCTTCAACAAGGCACAGAATTTGACACACTTGCAGAAACCGTATTGGCTGATCGGTTTGAGAGATTGGTGGAACTGGTCACAATGATGGGTGATCAAGGAGAGCTCCCTATAGCTATGGCTCTGGCCAATGTGGTTCCTTGTTCTCAGTGGGTAAGTGCATATAGAGTGGGAAAGAAAAATGCCTAGTACATAGCAAATCCTTCAGAATATATTTGTTCAATAAATGTTTGTTGAATGAATTGATACAATTTTAGAGCCAGAAGAAGTCTTAGATGTTTAGTTAGGCGACTTTTCAGCTGCAGGGAAGTGGTTAGCACTCCTTGACCTGACTAGTGAGTCTGTATCATTTTATCCCACTGAAAATTCTGTTTAAACACTGATTAAGAATCACTGATCTACTCTGGTGTCTTCATATATTTAATAAGGTGGTTAGGTTAAACCTAATTTCAGTTGTTGCAACACTGGAATTGGAATCCACGATTTGTGCCTGTTTACTACTTCCAGGTTGCTATTATTTTCCCCATAATGTCTTATACAGGTTTTTAAAAATGTAAGCACTGTATTTGCATTTGATATTATGATATTGTTTGTTTTAAATACCAAAGACATCATACGGCTATTAGGTCTCTTAATTTAATGAAAAATTTTCCTAAAATTACATCATTCTTAATACATGCTAAAACATTGAGAAGGGCTGTTCCTTTCCAGCAAAGGATATATCCTTGTAGCAAAGGATGTTTGCTTTTTAGTGTACCAAAAATGACTTCAGTTATAGTAAATTATAACTAATAAGGTAATCTGTCATCGTAGATTTATTTCTGCTTAAAGCTGTAGGATCATATTTGTTATATCTGTACTTAAAATTCAAACTCCTTATTCTGTCTTACAAGGTTCTACCTGATCTGGGCCCTGCTGCATCTCTAACATCATCTTAGGCCGTTTTCCTTCTTGTTCACCAAAGCCACACCAGCTACCGTTCTTTCCCTCCTTTGTGTTAGACTTGTTTTTGCCTTAGAGCACCCTTGCTGCTGTTACCACCTGAAATGCATCTCCTCCGGTATTTTATCTTGGTGAGAATACTTAGTATGAGACCTGTAGGTACAATGCTGCACCGCACATCTCTAGAACTTACCTTGTATAACTGAAATTTTATACTCATTGATTAGCAACAGCTCCAAATTATTGAAATCTTCTTGACGCCCAAAATTAGTTCACAAATGTTCAAATGTTTTGAAAATGGAAATTCTGAATTTTCTTATTACCACCTGCCTATAATCACTCAAAATACTCAGTAATTTTCTTAATAATTAGTTAATTTCAAGTAGCTTTAATCCATTGAGTTTTATATTAAATGACTTTGAGAAAGAATTTTCTTTTAGGCCAGATCTCATCTATCACATTATTGTAATCCTAGGACCAGGCAAGAATTAGAGAGCTATGGGCCATGATCCTGGCCTTTGTTGTTAACTGCTTGAGGATTGAGGCATCTTTTTATGGCTACCCCCTTTCTCTATAAATTTCTTCTTATGTGATTAAACAGTGATTTACTATTAGATCATTTTTCTTGAGTGTACCCAAAACTGTTTTAATAGAGGGAGTTATAAAAGATGTCTTTTAGGTAATAGAAGTTTCAGCCCTCATCCCTATCACCCTACCTTTGTATGTAAATCTGGCTGATCTCTGGATTCTAAGTGCCCAATTCCTTTTCTTCCTGATTTCTCAAAAATCCTATAGTCTTTCTATTTTTGTCATGTCTCTGCCTAGTCTATGCTCAGTATTCAGTTTCCCTGACTGTATGAGAACAGAGTAGAACTCTTCTGATCATCAGTCTTATTTCTGGTCTGTGCAAATGCTTGTACAAATCAAACTAAACTCTTTGCTGTCATCTTCTATTTCTGCTCTCTTTCATTTTGTGATATAATTTGAGTTGAATCCTGGAGATTTTGTCTGCTGGTAAAGCCTAGGCCTCTCTTAATAGCTTTCACCTGTTAATCCTTGGCATTAACAGCTGTTGTAAACATCGCGTATAGTCATCTATCATAAACAGTGTACACAGATAAATCTCAGGAAAAATATTAATCAGTCACCATTTGCCTTAATTTAGCAAGTGGTTGTCAACTTTGGGTTTACATTTTTCTACTCTTCAGCTTTCTCCCTGAGAACAAAAATGGGATTATTTGCACTAACCTGATTTTGTTTTGTTCTCAGGATGAACTAGCTCGAGTTCTGGTTACTTTGTTTGATTCTCGGCATTTACTCTACCAACTGCTCTGGAACATGTTTTCTAAAGAAGTAGAATTGGCAGACTCCATGCAGACTCTCTTCCGAGGCAACAGCTTGGCCAGTAAAATAATGACGTTCTGTTTCAAGGTTTGTATCATTCATTTCGTGTGTGTGTGTGCTGAGGTATGTCAAGTAATGTACAGATTGTGCAGAGCTGACTGTCTTCTTTTAAGGTAAAATATATGGAGCAGACATAATAAACTCCTACTCATGCATTTCTATAGGTATATGGTGCTACCTATCTACAAAAACTCCTGGATCCTTTATTACGAATTGTGATCACATCCTCTGATTGGCAACATGTTAGTTTTGAAGTGGATCCTACCAGGTTTGTCATCTTTTCACATAAAACTGCTTTTTTTTTTTTTTTTTTTTTACTAGCACTGCATGAAGCAAGGCCCTCATAATTTCTCTCCTTGATCATTAAAATTAGTTTTTAATTGTAAAAGTTATATGCATATACACTTTTCTTTAATGATATCTGTACATTTTTTTTAGATATCCTTTTTTTTGCCTTAGATCCAGGACAGACTGGAGAAAAGTGTCTTTGACTTCCACCTCCAGAGACTATTACTAGTTAAGTCTGTTCCTCTGTCCTTTTTCCATGCATTTACATATTCATATACAATCACTTGCATGTGTATTCTAACTCACTCCTTTATTAGGAGGTGTGATTTAGGAGAAAGGAAAGAGGCTGATAGGTAATGCTGGGTGCAGTTTATTTATTTTTCTTTCTTTTTTTTAAATTTAAGATAGTGTCTCACTCTGCTGTCCAGGCTGGAGTGCAGTGGTGTGGTCTTGGCTCACTGCAACCTCCACCTCCTGGGTTCATGCAATTCTCCTGCCTCAGCCTCCTGAGTAGCTGGGATTAAAGGCACACACCACCATGCCCAGCTATTTTTTTCTCTTTTTTTTGTATTTTTAGTAGAAATGGTGTTTCACCATATTGGCCAGGCTAGTCTTGAACTCCTGACCTCAGGTGATCTGCCTGCCTTGGGCTCCGAAAGTGCTGGGATTACAGGTGTGAGCCACCACATCCAGCCCAGAGTGTAGTTTAAACCACCATTTCTGTGAAGCTTTCTCTGCTTGTTACAAGATACTACCCATACATATACTACCCACAAACAAAAAAAATGTGCTTTATTCTGTTCTGCACACTACCATTGTAACAATTGAGACAATTTATGAGTTTAGCTCCCCTCTAGACTGTTGGCTCTTATACATTTTTACATCTTTATATCCTTCCATGAGTATTTAGCATGGTGTCTGCCTTAGAGGGAACGTTTTATAAATATATGTCAAATGAATGAATTTTAACTGATTATCTTATGTTTGCTTTTTCTAAGCCACATGTTAAGATGTTCTTGTCTTTGTTAGGACTTTATTTTTTTACTTTTAAGTTCAGAGCTTCTTCATGGCTGTTCTTCCTAAATAATTATTATTTGGCAACTGTATATTAGTTGATATTTATGGCTCTGCATTTGCTGAAGTATCAACTGTAATATCTGTTCAGAACTCCAGCACTAAGCCAGTTTTTGTTAAAATAGTTAAAAACTTAAGAGCAATATTTTATATTTTTATTATTACTATTGTTATTTATTTTATTTTTTTAGCCCCCACCCCTGCTCTACTATCATTTTTTTTGAGATGGGGGTCTCACTCTGTCACCCAGGCTGGAGTATGGTGGCGCCATCTCGGCTTACTGCAACTTTCCTGCCCAGGACTCAAGTGATCCTCCCACCTCAGCCTCCCAAGCAGCTGGGATTACAGGCATGCAGCACCACGCAGGGCTAATTTTTGTATTTTGGTAGAGATGAGGTTTTGCTATGTTGCCCAGGCCAGTCTCAAACTCCTGGACCCAAGAGATCCACCCACCATGGCCTCCCAAAGTGCTGGGATTACAGATGTAAGCCACTGTGCCTGGCCAAAGCAAAATTTTTTTGAAAGCTTTGTATTTTCTACCATTAAGCACTTTCAGTTTTTTTTTTCTTGACAACTTCTCATGTCTCCTTTTGTTTTTTTTTTTTTTTACAATTATCAAGTATATACAATACATTATTACTGATTATTATGTTAATTTTGTGCCCTACAACTTTATTGAATCTTATTAAGTAATTTTACTTTCTAAAGATTAAAGAATTACTTAGTGAGAGAGCGAACTAACTGCCTCAAAGAAATCTACTATACAAAGTGCCGTGGTCCAGATACGAGAACTAGATGGCAAACAATACTCAGGTTGCTTAAAATCAGACTGAGGCCAGTCTGACATGTAAAGAGCTTGAAAGTCAACACTCCCATGTTCACAACATGAAAAAAACTGAAAAACTGAAAATCAGTAGCTCTTAGATCCATCAGAGAATTTAGGTCCACTCCAAAAACTGAAGAGACAGGTAAATACAGAGAATCACAGCTTAACGGGAGAAGCAGCTTCTGGAGCCGGTAACTGGTAGGAAAGCTTAGATCTTAATTGATGAACTGCTGAAGGCTGAGCATTTAACACTCCTGAGGGCCTAGTCTTACAAGAACTCCTGCACATTTGTGAGTTTTACCTCCAGAAGCCTCACCAGGCTCTCATGGTGAAGATAGAAGAAAAATCCTTATGCTTTGCAGGGAAGGGGAAAAGTATCTATTTAAAAATATGCCCACAGTGTTCTGTTATCCCTAGCAAAGGTCTGCCCTTAGGAGAAATTACTTTACCAGAGCTTTATTTGATTTAGAATTCTATTAGCCACCTCCAGCCCCCTGTAGCATTTCTGTAAGAAGAGGAGAAAAAAGGCTAAGAAACTCTTTGCAGTTCACACTTTAAGGAATTTGGCCCAATAAAACAATGGAGATATAATCAGATTATAGAGTACTTCCCTTCCCCAATATCCCTATTAATGGGGAAACCCAGAGACAATAAAACAGACAAAAATAAGGGCACTGGAGGAAATGGACAGCTACAGCTACAGCAGACATTAAACATAACCCAACTTCTAGACATTAACAGAATGCCTCACATTAAAGGCCTGTTTATCTCAGTTCCTATTACCCAATGCATCTTGTCTGGCTTTCAACAAAAAATTACAATGCATGCTAACCGAGACGAAAAATCAGTCTGAGAAGACAAAGCAAGACTCAGACTCAGATGTGGCAAGATGTATTGGAATTTTGGAATTGTCAAACTGGGGATTTAAAGTAACTGACTAATATGCTAAGGGCTTTAATGGAAAATGGACAGTGTGTAAGAACAGATGGGTAATATAAGCAGAGACATGGAAACTAAGAAAGAATCAAAAGAGAATGCTAGAGAAAAAAAGCTGTAACAGAGAATTCCTTTGATGGGTTTATCAGTAGTGTGCGCACTACTGAGGAAAGAATCAGTGAATTTGAAGTTATATCAAGAGAAACTTTCAAACCGAAATGCAAAGACAAACAAAAACTAAATGAAAATGAAAATACACCTTGTCAGAATTTGTGGGGTGTAATAAAAGCAGTTGCATGAGGGAAACTTACAGTGTTAAATGTATATGTTAGAAAAGAAAATCTAAAATGAATGATCTGAGCTCTCACCTTAGAAAACTTCAGAAAGAAGAGCAATACCTAAAGCAAGAAGAAGGGGGAAAAATCAGAAATCAGTGAAATTAAAAATAGGAAAACAATAGAAAAAAAAGTAATGAAACCTAAAGCTGGATCTTTTTATTTTTTAATTCTTATTTTTTGTGAGTACATAGTATGTATATTTATGGGGTACATGAAATATTTTGATACATACAGTGTATAACAGTCACTTTGGGGTAAATGGGGTGTCTGTTACCTCAAGCATTTATCCTTTCTTTTCTTTTGAGACGGAGTTTCGCTCTTGTCTCCTAGGCTGGAGTGCAGTGGCACTATCTCGGCTCACTGTAATCTCCACCTTCCGAGTTCAAGCAGTTCTCCTGCCTCAGCCTCCTGAGAAGCTGGGATTACAGGTGCCTGCCACCACACCCAGCTAATTTTTGTATTTTTAGTGGAGAGGGGGCTTTACCATGTTGGCCAGGCTGGTCTCAAACTCCAGACCTCAGGTGATCTGCCCGTCATGGCCTCCCAAAGTGTTGGGATTACAGGTGTGAGCCATCATGCCCAGCTTTCTTTATGTTATGAACAATCCAATTATACCCTTTTATTCATTTTTAAATATACACTAAATTCTTGTTGACTGCAGTCACCTTGTGCTATCAAATAACCAGGTCTTATTCATACACTTTTGTACACATTAACTATCTGCACTTTCCCCTTTCCCATTCCCCACTACACTTCCCAGCCTCTGGGTAACTGTCATTTTACTCTCTATCTTCATGAGTTCAATCGTTTTCATTTTTTTAGCCTCCACAATAAATGAGAGCATACGAAGTTGAATTTCTTTGCCTGGCTTTTCACTTAACATCATAACCTCCAGTCCCATCCATGTTGTTGCAGATGACAGGATCTCATAATTTTTTGTCTGAATAGTACTCCATTGTGCATGTGTCCCACATTTTCTTTATCTGTGTGTTTGTTGATGAACACTGAGGTTGCTCCCAAATCTTGGCTGTTGTGAACAGTGCTGCAGCAAGCATGAGAGTGCAGACATCTCTTCAGTGCACTGATTTCCTCTCTTCACGGTACATACCTAGCAGCGAGACTTCTGGATCATACGGTAGTTTGTTTTTAGTTTCTGAGGAGCCTCCAAATGGTCCTCCATAGTATGATACTAATCTACATTCCTGCCAACTGTGTATGAGGGTTCCCTTTTCTCACTTTTCTTGTCGCCAGCATTTGTTATTGCCTGTCTTTTGGATAAAAGCCATTTTAACTAGGGTGACATGATGTCTCACTGTAGTTTTGATGTGCATTCCTCTGATGATTGGTGATGTTGAGTGCCTTTTCATGTGCCTGTTTGCCATCTGTGTCTTTTTTTTTTCCCAGACGCAGTCTTGCTCTCTCCCCAGGCTGGAGTGCAATAGCACAATCTTGGCTCACTGCAATCTCTGCCTCCTGGGTTCAAGTGATTCTCCTGCCTCAGCCTTCTGAGTAGCTGGGATTACAGGTGTCTGCCACCATGCCTGGCTAATTTTGTATTTTTAGTAGAGATGGGGTTTCACTGTGTTGGTCGGGCTGGTCTCAAACTCCTCATCTTAAGCAATCCACCCACCTTGGTCTCCCAGCGTGCTGGGATTACAGGTGCGAGCCACCACACCCAGCCATGAAATATCTTTTTTCATACCTTTATTTTCAGTCTGTTTATCCTTCTAGGTGAAATCTGTTTCTTGTCAGCAACAGACTGTTGGGTCTTGAGTTTTGTTTGTTTGTTTGTTTTAATCCATTCAGCAACTCTTATGTCTTTTGATTGGAGAATTTGGTCCATTTACATTCAATGTTACTGTTGAAAAGGACTTACTCCTGCTATTTTGTTATTTGTTTTCTGGTTGTTTTGTGGTCTTCTCTTCCTCTTTTTCTTTCTTCCTGTCTTCCCTTTATAAAAGTGATTTTCACAGGTGGTATGTTTTCATTTCTTGCTTTTTATTTTTTGTGCATCTATTATGTGTTTTTGATTTGAGGTTACCATGAGGCTTGCCAATAATATTTTATGAGCCATTATTTTAAGCTGATGACAAGTTAGCACTGATTGCATAAAGCAGCAAACAAGCAAAAAGAAAACTAATAACTCTACACTTTAACTTAATTTCCCTACTTTTTAACTTTTTGTTGTTTCTATATATACCTTATTATACTATCTGTGTCTTGAAAAGCTGTAGTTATTATTTTTAAAAGGTTCATTTTTTAGTTTTCTCAAGATAGTAGTTCATATCACAATTACAGTGTCATAATATTCTGTATATTTACTATTACCAGTGAGTTTTGTATCTTCAAATGATTTCTCACTGCTTGTTAATGTCCTTTTCCTTTTGATTGAAGAACTCCCTGTGGCATTTCTTCTAGGACAGATGTGGCATTGATAAAATCCCTCAGCTTTTGTTTAGGAAAGTCTTTAATTCTCCTTCATATTTGAAGGATATTTTCACAGGATATACTGTTCTAGGGTAAAGGCTTTTTTTCCTTTAGCACTTGAAATACATCATGCCACTCTCTCCTGGCCTGTAAGGTTTCCACTGAGAAGTCTGGTGCCAGACGTATTAGAGCTCCATTGTATGCTATTTGTTTTTTTCTTGTTGCTTTTAGGATCCTTTCTTTATCCTTGACCTTTGGGAGTTTGATTATTAAATATCTTGAGTTAGTCTTCTTGGTTTAAATCTGTTTGGTGTTCTATGACCTTCTTGAATCTGAATATTGATATATATCTTTAGTTCTCAGAAGTTCTCTGTTATTATCTCTTTGAATAAACTTTCTACTGCTCTTTCTCTTTCTACCTCCTCTTTAAGGCCAGTAACTCTTAGGTTTGCTCTTTTGAGGCTGTTTACAAGATCTCGTAAGCATTCTTCATTCTTTTTTATTCTTTTTTTCTTTTGTCTCCTCTAACTGTGTATTTTCAAATAGGCCGTCTTCAAGCTCTCTAATTCTTCTGCTTGATCAGTTTTGCTTTTAAGAGACTTTGATTGTTCTTCAGTATGTCAGTTGCATTTTTCATCTCCAGAATTTCTGCCTTGTTCTTTGTAATTGTTTCAGTCTCTTTGTAAAATTTATCTGGTAGGATTTCGAATTTTTTCTTCATATTATCATGGAAGCAGCTATTTTATTATTCATATTATCATATGAAGCAGCTATTCATAATATCCTCAAAGCAGCTATTTTGAATTCTCGGTCCAAGAGGTCACATATCTCTGTCTCTTCAGGATTGATCACCGGTGCCTTATTTAATTCGTTTAGTGGGTCACGTTTTTCTGGATGGTCTTGATGCTTATATATGTTCATTGGTGTCTGGGCATTGAAGAATTTGGTATTTTTATAGTCTTTGTAGTCTGGGCTTGTTTGTACCCACCCTTCTGGGGAAGACTTTACAAGTATTTGAAGGCACTTGGGTGTTGTTATCTAAGTCTTTGATCACTGCAGCTGTATTTGCTTTAGGGGATACTGTAAGCCCAATGCTGTGACTTTTCCCAAGCCCAATAGTGCTGTTGCTCTTGTAGACTCATAGAGGTACCACCTTGGTGGTCTTGGGTAAGATCCTGGAGAATTCCCTGGGTTATCAGACAGAGACTCTTGTTCTCTTCCCTTACTTTTCCTCTAAACAAACAGAATCAATCAGTCAGTCTCTCTCTCTCTCTCTCTCTCTCTCTCTCTCTCTCTCTGTCTCTCTCTGTCTCTCTCTGTCTCTGTGTGCCTGGAGCTAGGGGAGGGGTGACACAAGCAGCCCTGTAGCCACCACCACTGGGACTACAGTGGATTTTGCCCAAGTCCTGCAGTACTGCTTCCTGACTACCACCTATGTTCACTCAAGGCCCAAGGGCTCTACAATCAGCAGGTGTCAGACCCAGCCAGGCTTGTGTCCTTCCCTTCAGGCAGTGAGTTCTCCATGGGTCCAGAGATGCCACCCAGGAGCCAGTGTTTAGAGTTGGGAACATTAGAGATCTACCTGGTGCTCTATTCCACTGCAGCTAAGTGCTAAGCTAGCACCCAACTGTAAAACAAAGTCCTTCCCACTCTTCCCTCTTCTTTTTTCAAGCAGAGGAATCTTTTCCCATGGCTACCATCAGCCCAGGCCCATGGTGAGTGCTGCCTGGCTACCACTGATGTGCACTCAAGGCCCAAAGCCTCTTCAGTCAGCCTGTGGTGAATGCTGCCAGTTTAAGTCTTTCCCTTAAGGCCATTGGGCTCCCCTCTAACCCAGGGCAAGTCCAGGAAAGTTCTCCAGGAGCCAAGGCCTGGAATCTGGGACCCCAGTAGCCTACTTGGTGCTCTACCCCACTGTGTCAAGCTGCTACCCATGGTGCAACCCAGAGTCCCCTTTATTCTTCTCTCTTCTGTCCTCAAGCAGAAGGGGTCTCTCCCCATAGCTACGACAGTTGATAATGTGCTGGGTCACACCTGAACCTAGCGTGTCTCCGAGACTCACCCAAGGCCCACAGCAAGCACTGCCCAGCTATCCCTGCTGGTTATTCAGGGGCCAAGGCTCTTTATTCAGTAGGTGTGATGAGCTCTGCCAGGACTGGGTTCATCCTTTCAAGGCAGTGGATTCCCTTCTGGCCCAGGGTTTGTTTAGGAATGTTGTCCGGGAGCTAGGGCCTGGAATGGGGGCCTCAGGACTCTGCCTGGAGCCTTTTCCTACTGTGGCTGAGCTGGTAGTTGCAAGACAAGGTCTTCTTTACTTTTTCCACTCCTGTATTTGAACAGCGTCTCTCCTGGAGCTGTGAGCTGAGCTGCCTGGGTTTGGGAGAGAGGTGACGTAAGCATTCCCTTGTCTGCCCTGGCTGTCTCACTAGGTTGTGTGTACCCCAAGTGCACTGGCTCTGAATTTAGCACAACACCAGGACTTACCCAGAAACTGCAGTCCTTATGGGCCTACACTGCCTTTCAAGTTCCTTTAGGACCTCAGGGCACTTTAGCTCTTGGTGGTGGGCCTTGCTGGAACTTAGGTTTCAACAGCTAGGGCGGATGATTTACATCTGGCTAGGTCTGTTCTAAGTTCTTGATCCGTGAGCACCAGCTGAGCGGCCCCATGTTGCTTTCTGCTATGACAGAGTAGCATTGAGTTCCAATGCAAAGTCCCATCATCACTGCAGTCTCTGTCCTCCAAATGCAGATTATCTTTCCACACCATATGGCCACTGCAGGGGAATGAGGGAAAGGTGGTATAGGTAATTCAAAACAGTTTTTCTTACCTGCTTCAATGCATCTTTCCTTAATATGATGTTAAGACCAGGTGTTATGATCACTTACCTGATTTTCAGTTCCTATGCAGATGCTTTTTTGTGTGGATGATTGTTCAAGTTGGTGTTCCTATAGGGGGGATGATCCCTGGAGGCTTCCATTTAGCCATCTTGCTCCACGTCTAATTCCAAAGCTGGTTCTTTGAAAATCAAGCTGAGGGAAAAGTTTTATACACAGGAACACTTGAACACAAATGTTCACTGTAGTTCAGAATAAGTAGAATATTCAATAGGTTACCATTGGCATGTGGGAAGCAAGAGACCACTGTGGCTAAAATGTATTATTTTAGAGGGAAACCTGAAATGGACTGCAGTATTCCTGCTATGCTGACTCAAAAAAAAAAAAAAAAAAAAAGGGAAAAGAAAAATTTCCACAAAGTAGACAGCCATTAGGGTTTCCAGCCGTCTCTTTGAGCCTTGTTAAAGAAATTGTTAATCTTCTCATTCATACCCACAAACTCCTAGGCCTCCATATCTAAGATCTGAATTACTACTGTAGCTTCTTAACTGTTCTCCATGCATGTAATCCCCATATTTAGGTAGTCTCTTCTATTAGCCATATATTGCAAGTTCATTTTCCTCCTCTGGCTTCCTAACAGCCATCAGCTATGATGAATTTATCATTGTCTATCTCTGCTTTGATATTTTGTCTTTTTTTTTTTTTTAATTGTACTTTAGGTTCTGGGGTACATGTGCAGATCATGCAGGATTGTTGCATAGGTATATACATGGCAAGGTGGTTTGCTGCCTCCATTCCCCCCGTCAGCTATATCTGGCATTTCTCCCCATGTTATCCCTCCCCAACCTCCCCACTCCCCCACTGTCCAGCTATTTTGTCTTTTATATCTGTAAAGGAATAAACAGACTTTTAAAATCTCTACTTCCACTTAACACAGTCTCCATATGTGGGGGTTGTTTCCACCCACACCAAGTAATTTTCCAGTGGATACCAACCAGGTGTCCTGTGATTCAGTTCAACTGTGTCACTGTCTACCTGGAGATAGCATCAGATTTTCCACAGGATAAGGACTGAGTAAGATTGCCACCACTTCACATGCCAGTTGCAAGTTCCAGGTTGTTACTTGTGCTTCTCACAACCTCACCTTGAGTTAGAATAATTTGCTAGAATGGCTCACAGAACTCAGAGGGATACTTTACTTCTATTGCCTATTTCCTCTAAAGGATATCACAAAGGATACAGATGAACAGCCAGATGGAAAAGATGCACATAGGGCAAGACATGGGGGAAGGGGCTCAGAGCTTCTATGCTGTCTCCAGGTGCACCACCTCCCAGGCACCTCCGTGTGTTTGACAACCTGGAAGCTCTTAAAATTCTGTCCTTTGGGTTTTTACGATGGCCTCATTACAGAGGCATGATTGATTAAATCGTGGGTCATTGGTGATAAGCTCAACCTTCAGCCTCTCTCCTCTCCCTGGAGGTTGGGAGTGGGGCTGAAAGTCTCAACCCTCTAATCGTGTAACTTGGTCTTTCTAGTGACTAGCCCCATCTTGAAGCTCCCTAGGGCCTCCCAGCCGCCAGTCATCTCATTATCATACAAAAGACACTCATCATTTCCAGAGATTCCGAGGATTTTAAGAACGTGTGCTAGGAACCAGGAGCAGAAACCACATATATATTTATCACAGTATCCTTGAATTACTGTTTTCAGTACCTAGTGTGGAATACCTGGTATATATGTCTTTGCCCTTTTTGAAAAGGTCAAAAGACAATTATTGTGGAATCCTCAGCACCTGACACTAGGATAGCAAATAGATGTGCAATAAATGTTTAGTGGATTGACTTGAGTACCTGCCCTACCTACTTTCTCTTTCTGAAATATCCTTACTTTTGTCTATGCAAATTCTGTACCTCCTTTAGAACTCACCTGTTCAATGAAATATCTCCTGCCTTGCAGTCCATACTGATTTATGAACTCTTACTGTATTCATATGCTGTGCCACACAGTAAACTCTAAGAAATTTAAAGCAATGATGTAAGTGTCCAAAGCATTTCTGTAATATGTTGATTAATACAGAAACAAAATTACTAGTTAAGCTATCAAAAACAAATATTTACTCAGCACTTTTTATGGGAAGGCACTGTGCTAGTCTTCAGGGGATAAAGGTAAATACTTTCTTCAAGGAGGTTACAGTTTACTAAGAGGGATAAAACATGTAACAGATAGGTAAGTGGTAAGTTTCGTAAGGGATATCTTTTTAGAGTTCAGAATAGGCTAGTTGGAGAGTAAAGGTTGGAGGATTTTATTGCTATCGGGCAAAATTTAAACTCCTTAAAGTAGGCATTATTATGCCTGTCTTATTAATGAGAAAAAATGACACCCAGAGAATTAAGGGATTGTGACCAAGCTCATAATGATCCGTAACTGGTAGAGCTGAAATTTAAACCTAGTAAGTGTGCCTGTGGAATCTCTTCCTTTAATTGCAACACCAGAGCTTAGAGGTGGTACTGATAAGGGTTAGCAACACTGATTAGATACAGGGAATAATGAAGTAGAGCAGGAAAAAATGACATCAGAGATGGCCTGAATGATATGATTAAGAAAGTGATAGTGCTATTGATAACATGGAGCACAAGGAAAGACATATGAATACAAGGAAAAGTCAGTTAATTTGGGGCATACTAATTTTTAGATACCAGTAAGGAGGGGACATCTAACAGTTAGAAATGTCAGACTGGATGTGAAATGCAGTTTAAAGTAGGAAAACCTGAATGGCCAGAAAATATATAAATGCATGTCTAACTTTAGTAGGAATTGTGGAAATAAAGTTAAAAACATGAGCTACCTCATGTTTTTCTCACTACTAGATTGGAGGGGAATAAGAATTCTTATACAGTACTAGTTTTAGAGCTATTTGGCAATATCTAGTAAAGTTAAATTTGCATATATTCAATAACTCAGAAATTTCATTTTTAGGTAGCTGCCTTAGACAAACTTTTTGTTTGTTTGTTTGTTTTTGAGATGGAGTCTCACTCTGTTGCCCAGACTGGAGTGCAGTGGCACGATCTCAGCTTACTACAACCTCCACCTCCTGGGTTCAAGCAATTCTCCTGCCTCAGCCTCCTGAGTAGCTGGGAC
>CAUYQU010040137.1:0-53218 GCA_963574635.1 Cheracebus regulus | reverse complement strand
TATTTCTCCACATCCTCTCCAGCATCTGTTGTCTGCAGATTTTTTAATGATCGCCATTCTAACTGATGTGAGATGGTATCTCAATGTAGTTTTGATTTGTATTTCTCTAATGACAGTGATGATGAGCATTTTTTCCTATGTTTGTTGACCTTATATATGTCTTCTTTTGAAAAGTGTCTGTTCATGTCCTTTGCCCACTTTTGAATGGGTTTGTTTGTTTGTTTTCTTGTAAATCTGTTTCAGTTCTTTGTAGATTCTGGATATTAGCCCTTGTCAGATGGGTAGATGACTAAAATTTTTTCCCATGCTGTTGATTGCCAGTTCACTCTAATGATTGTTTCTTTTGCTGTACAGAAGCTCTGGAGTTTAATTAGATCCCATTTGTCTATTTTGGCTTTTGTTGCCAATGCTTTTGGTCTTTTAGTCATGAAGTCCCTATGCCTATGTCTTGAATGGTTTTGTCTAGGCTTTCCTGTAGGGTTTTTATGGTGTTAGGTCTTATGTTTAAGTCTTTACTCCATCTGGAGTTAATTTTAGTGTAAGGGTCAGGAAGGGGTCCAGTTTCTGCTTTCTGCACATGGCTAGCCAGTTTCTCAATACTATTTATTAAACAGGGAATCCTTTCCCCATTGCTTGTTTTTGTCAGGTTTGTCAAAGATCAGATGGTTGCAAGTGTGTGGCATTGCCACCGAGGCCTCTGTTCTGTTCCATTGGTCTATATCTCTGTTTTGGTACCAGTACCATGCTGTGTTGATTACTATAGCCTTGTAGTATAGTTTGAAGTCAGGTAGTGTGATGCCTCCCACTTTGTTCTTTTTGCTTAGAATTGACTTGGCTATGCAGGCTCTCTTTTGGTTCCATATGAATTTTAAGGTGATTTTTTCTAGTTCTGTGAAGAGGGTCATTGGTAGCTTGATGGGGATAGCGTTGAATCTGTAAATTACTTTGGGCAGTATGGCCATTTTCACTATATTGATTCTTCCTAACCATGAACATGGAATGTTTCTCCATCAATTTGTGTCCTCTCTTATTTCGTTGAGCAGTGGTTTGTAGTTCCCCTTGAAGAGGTCCTTTACATCCTTTGTTAGTTATATTCCTAGGTATTTTATTCTCTTTGTGACAATTGCGAATGGGAGTTTACTCTTGATTTGACTCTCTTTTAGTTTGTTATTGGTGTATAGTAATGTCTGTGATTTCTGCACATTGATTTTGTATACTGAGACTTTGCTGAAGTTGCTTATCAGTTTAAAGAAATTTTGGGCTGAGAATATAGGGTCTTCTTAATCATGTCATCTGCACATAGAGATGGTTTGATTTCCTCCTTTCATAATTGAATACCCTTTATTTCTTTTTCTTGCCTGATTGCTCTGGCTAGAACAATATAGAATACTATATTAAATAGGAGTGGTGAGATAGGGCATCCTTGTCTAGTGCCAGATTTCAAAGGGAATGCTTCCAGTTTTTGCCCATTCAGTATGATATTGGCTATGAGTTTGCTGTAAATAGGTTTTATTATTTTGAGATTTGTTCCATCAATACCTAGTTTTTTGAGAGCTGTTACGACTTCAAAATCTCATTCTTCATTTCACTGAGTTTTAAATTATTTCTGTAGTCTTTATTTCTGCTGTAATATTTAATATTTCATTTCTTTTATTAATTTCATTTGTGGGGTTTAGTTTTTACTTATTTTTATAATTCCTTGAGGTGAAATGTTTGGCTGTTTATTTAAAATCTTTCTTCTTTGTGGAAGTATTTATTGCTAGAAACTTTCCCAGTATAACTGCTTTTGTTGTATTCTGTGGGGTTTGGTATGTTGTATTGCAATTTCCATTTTTCTGAAAAAAGTTTTGATTAAAAAAATTTATTCATTAACTCTTTGGTTATTCAGAAACATGTTTCTGAATTTCCATGTATTTGTAAAGTTTCTGAAATTTCTCTTTTTATTCTAGTTTTATACTATTAGAGTAAGAAAAGATCATCAATATGAGCTCTATCTTCTGAAATTTGTTGACTTGTTTTGTGCCCTACCATATAATCTATCCTGGATAATGGCTCATGTGTAGTTGAGAAGAATGTGTATTCTGCAGATATGGATAAAATGTTCTGTAAATGTGTTAGGTGCCTTTGATCAAGGCTCAGTTAAATCCAATGTCCTTTTATTCATTTTCTGTCTGGATGACCTGTCCATCTCTGAGAGAGATATTGAAGTCCCCTACTACTCTTCTATTGTAGTCCACATCTCCCTTTAGATATAATAATATTTGCTTTATATATTTGGGAGCATGATGTTGGTTTAGATACATTTATAGCTGTTATATCATTTTGCTAAATTCATACCTTTATAATTATGTAGTTACCTTCATTGTCTCTTTTTAGAGTTTTTGACTTAAAGTTTATTTTATCTGGTATAAATTTAGCTACTTTTATTCACTTTTGGTTTCCATTTGCATCAATTATCTTTTTCAACAACTTCACTTTTGGTCTATATGTGTCCTTAGAGATGAAGTGAGCCATTTGTAGGCCGTATATACTTGAGTATTGTTTTGTTTTTGACCATGTAGTAGCTTCTCTATATCTTTTAATTGTAGAATTTAATTCATTTACATTCAAGATTATTATTGATAGGTAAAAACTTACTCTTGCCATTGTGTTAATTCTTAATTGTTTCTGATTGTTTTGTAGCTCCTTTGTTCCTTCCTGCCTGTTTTTTTTTTTTTTTTTTTTTTTTTACCTTTTTGTTTGGTGGTTTTCTGTAGTGCTAAATTTTGAATTAATTCTCTTTATCATTTGTGTATCTGCTGTAATTTTTTTTGGTGTGGTTAACATGAGGCAAACATGAACAATCTTATAGTTATCATAGACTATTTTAAGCAATAACAACATAAGTTTGGTTGCATATAAATACTCTAGACTTTTACCCTTTTCCCACAATTTGGGTTATGGTTGCCTTAATTTATAACTTTTTATATTGTGTGTCTGTGGACAATTTATTTGAGATACTGATATGGTTTGGCTGTGTCCCCAACCACCACCCAAATCTCATCTTGAGTTATAGCTTCCATAATCCCCTTGTGTCATGGGAGGGACCTGGTGGGAGGTGATTGAATCATGGGATGAGTTTTTCCCAGGATGTTCCCATGATAGTGGTTTAGTCTTATGAGAACTGATGGTTTTAGAAAGGGCAGTTCCCCTCCACACACTCTCTTGTGGGCCACCACGTAAGATGTGCCTTTGCTCCTTCACCTTCTGCCAAGATTGTGAGGCCTCCTCAGTCATGTGGAACTGTAAGTCCATTTAAGCTCTTTTTCTTTATAAATTACCCTGTCTCAGATATTTCTTCATATCAGTATGAAAATGGACTAATATAGATGTAGCTATTTTTGACCATTTTAGTTTTTAACATTCATATTAGAAATTTGAAAGTTACTCTTTGAAAAATATTTTTTGAATATATATTAACAATTTTATGCTTTAACTATCTGTTTTATATTTTGATGTAAATTTTGATAATTAAAATACAAGTATATTTTTTAAAATTGTTTGACAGTGTTAAAATCATTGAGAATGAGTAAAAATAGAGACCATGATGGAAATTGAAAGCATATGTAGAGTTCAGAAAAAATAAAATAAAGAAAACCTTAAATGAGGGGATTTGGGTAAGTTTTAAGAACTGAAAACAATGAAAGTAAGCAGGTTTTTTGTCAAGTATAACTCATTTCAAATTCACATGTGTAGAATACTATATTTTAAATTTAATAGAGCCTTAGTTACTGTTCAAAACAATGAAGGAAAAAAAATATTCTCAACAAAAACAACTTGAATTAATCAAACAAAATCTCTGTAAACCCATAGTCTTTATTAAAAGAACAATAAAATTTTGGTCAACAATAAAAATAAGAAACTATTTATATTATTTCAACACTCAGGAGCAACAATTCCAGTTCTGGCCTGTGCATCAGAAGATGAAGAAAGTTAAATTGTTGAAGTCAACACATTGGGTCAGGAAAATGATTTTTTGGAGATTCACTGCTTTCTTGGGTGATGATACTGGCATATGGCTGTCAAGACTTTATGACTTCAGACACCATTTCTAACAAAATATGATCTGGTTTAAACCAGTACTTAGAATGTTCCATTTGATAAATATTTACCAAATTTCTGTAAAATGGATTAAAAACTTAGAATAATTAGTATATATGTTCAGAGGCTAAGTGTTTTTTTAACTTTGCCATAAGTTTCAAATTCAACAGTCAAGTCTCTCCTTAGCTAATGGATTAAAACAGTTGGATTTTCAATAAAAATATTAAAAACAAAAAAATCCAAAAACCAGTATGTCATTTGCACACAAAATCACAAGCCACTACTAGAACAGTAACATAGGTTTAATAAACAGCAATAGCTAGTATTCAATAAGGACAAGTAAACCTTTATTAAATGTTACCAAAATCTTTGTAAATATTAGCATGAAACAACCTGAAGTTGGAGTTAGTATCTGGTTTGTTCTTCACTGTATATTCTGCGCCACAGATGTCTGGAACATAGTAGTCACTAAGTAAATACTCATTTATGTTTGGACAAACTATGCTCTCTCATGCCCCTATAACTTTGAATCTGATAGTCCTACAAGGCCCTCTGCCTATACCAGAGAAATATTTCCTTTCCTACCTGAGAGGTTTCCTAATGCTATTTAAATACATTTTTGTAAATAATTCCCTAACATCTGAAGTGTTCTTTCTTTGTTGCTCCAGAGTCCCCTGGTCTTTATGTATTTAAAATGTTAGGCTCTCCTGGAAATGTTGACTTACTTGTCTCACTTCACCACTAAAGTATGAGTCCCTTAAACTTTTCATTTTATTTTTGTAGTTCTTATGCCTAAAATAGCAACAGGAGTAGTCCTTTAATGACTGTCTTTACAAGTGAATAAAAACTAGTGAAATTAACATTTGCTTTGAGATATTAATAACATTCATTTCCTAAAATGCTACTGTAATTATATACTTACTTACAACTCATCTAATGTTATACATTAAATACTTGCCCTTTTCACCAAATGGGGGAGTTTTGTTTCTATACAGAGTCTTTGATGAGATATAAAATTCATACATTTGAAACTATTGACTTAATTTAATTTTCTGCCTTTGTACTGTGCTAACACTAATCTCTTAAGAAATTTTCCAATCTCTTTCAGTAAACTGTTCTATTATCAAACAATTTCTGCCAAATTGTCTTTCTTAAACAGAATATAAATCCCTCGCACTGAAGCTTAAACCTATTTCCATTTCTCTCTTTTTTATTATAACACTGAAAATCAATGGAAAAAATTAAAATGAATGCATAAGAGAGTTAAAATATATTTATATTAAGTAAGCTAAATATTTAATATTTGGTTATATAATGTAATCATCAATTATTCATTCATTTACTCAGCAAACATTTAATGAGAGATCACTAAGGGTCAAGCACTATGTTGAGTCTTTAGAGTGTTAGCAGGAGAAGCTTTAGCCTTGAGGCTGAGCATTTATATTGTTTTCATTTGTATTGATAATTGCTCTTGTTTCTTATACTAATCATATGCATATAGAAACTTCTTTAAATATTTGGAAAATCAATAATCTAATTAATAAGTAAGGTTTAATGAGTACCATAACACTTCTAAATTTCACTTTGTTTGATTTTTGTAAGTGTTGTCTTACAGTTTTAAATCTTATAATATACTTTTTTGGTCTATTATTAGAACTTGAAAGATATTTAAAATTAAAATTATTTACATTTATGGATTTTTAAAAAGCCCAAAGATATTACGTCAGAACTAAATCCAATTCCTCTGGCTTATTCATTTGTTCCTTTTTCATTCATTCATTCATTCATTCACTTATTCACACACTTATTAATTTATTGATTGATTCATGTAACAAATATATATCAAAGTGCACTATGCACAGGTGATAGTGCCTTTTTCAATGTCCTCAAATTTGCTTACTGGAGCTTACAACATCAATAAAATATTCTTCAATGTTTCAAAATCTAAGAGTGAATCACAAATGTTAGTTCTCAATATTGCTGACTATGTACGAACAGAAATTGAACTGAATTTAAGGTGACATAGTACAGTTCACTTTAACACCTGCCCTCCCCTTGACACACACACACGCATGCACACACACACACACACACACAAATTTGTAACCTAGATATCTCAAAGTGCTTTGTAACCTAGCATTCAAAGTCCTTTAGCCTTCTAAGGTTGATAGTGTTTTGGTTGCCCTTTCTTCTAATATGTAAATAATGTCTCAAAGCCTTATCAAATGTACCGTAGAAAGTCCAACCAGATCCATAATATTTTTGAAAATTCCCTCAAGTACTTATTTCCTTGTTCCTTTGCACAGTCTGAATTCCTAGTCCCAGTATGTTTATTGTTCCTGGTGTCCACCACTGTCTCAATTTCTGTGAACCTACTCTCTCAGTTTCTCTCTGTCCAGTAATTCATTCCTTAGAACATTACTAGCAAAAGAATTTTATTAGTAACATATTGGACTGAAAGCTCGCAGGAGGTGAAGGAAATTACTACCCTAGTACTAAAAGAGAAACAAAGTATGATTGAGTATTGGTCAATCATAAATTATCTAGTCAGCTTCAATACAAGGAATTTCTCAGTGGACACTAATCTCTATGGGGCTCACTCTGCCTGCATATTGATTACTCTCCACCTCACTGAGATGATTCTCTCATTTCTTTACTTCGTCTACCAATGCTTTTTTACTGCTCACTAAGATTTCTGCTATTTATTTTGAAGAGTAATCTATTTTTCAGTATCTACTATAGTAGATAGCCACAGTACTGTCTGTACACACTTTCAAAGACTCCTTATTAAACTTTCTAAAAAAAGAGCAGTCTACTCAAGTTCTAATCCTTTAGTAGTAATAAAACAGTAGAACCTTCTGTTCTGTTTTAGTAGAACTTCTAAAAACAGTAGAATTTAGAAAGAGGATCACTTATTTCACTATGTAATATGTAACCATAACCATTCAGTATTACTAGATAACCAGTATTGAGATGATTCAAAGAATTATAGTTTATAATATTAAGGTGATTTCATTCTGTGAGTTTATGTCACTTTCTTTATTAGCCATTTTCATAACTACTATTCAGTTTATATACAAATAGCCACTTGCTCCTTAATGCTCAACACTATTCCTCACAAATAACTATTTTGAATCTATCAGATATTACACACCATTTTGCTTACATGTCTTGATCCATGTTTCAACACAGTAGGCTGAACAATTGAATTTAACTTTTTCAGTTTATTGAAATAACTAAATATATATATATATATGTATAATTAAAATGCCATGAGAACACTGGAAAATAAAAATTCAATTAAGGGACCTGAGAATTTAAACTATTTTGAAAGAATAGAAAACAGAATGAAAGACTTAGACCAAGTGTGGTGGCGAAATAGCCCCAAATTATGCAAATCTTGCAGACCACAAAAGAGAGTTTAGATTTAATTCCAAGTATAATCAAAAGTCACTGAAGAATTTTAATTAAGAAAGTCATAATCTTTTATTTATATTGAAAAAATCTCACTCGGGGAGGTTCTAAACAACGGCATTCTAAACTGGTGAGAATGAAGATCAGAGAGGCTTCCCTTCAGTGCCTCAACAGAGACCTGACAGCTGGTGGGTTACATATCATTTTCTCACAGAAGCGAATTATGTGTGTTCTATTATTCTTATATATTCACATGAATACCTCAGGAAATCTGACCTAGCTACTAATGTTTAATAAAAATTACGAGTAGGTGAATAAAAACATTGATAATGCTAAAGGAATCAAGCAGAACCCTTAGAACAGATGGCCCCTGTGAACGAGAGCTGCGAGATGTGACACATAACCACGTTCATCAACTTCAACTAGCAAAATACTAAGTCCTTTTAAGTAGAGTCAGTTATAACATATGTACGACTTCCTGGAAAAAACATAAATAATTTTTTAATTAACAAATTATTAGTAGCTAAATTGAGGGAAGATGATCACTTTTGAGAACCAAACCAATGATATAGGGTAAAACTACTTCAAGCAGAGAGTGAAAGTAAGATGTGAAAAAAATAAGGTAAATGATAAAAATTTCATAGGATAGACCCAGAAGACCTAGCATAAGGTAACAAAATAAAATGGAAAAATACCTGATGAGCAGAGCAGATCAAGAATAAAAACAAACATATTCTGACAAGATTCCTGAATTCTAACAATAAAAAGAAAAATGCAGGAGCTCATAATCAGAAATAAGTTAAAAACAAAAGAATGAAGACTCAGAGTGGCAATGAACTACTTATTCATAGCACTGGTAACAAGGAAATAGGGGAATAACATGCATTAAGATAATAAGAGAGTGATCAGAAAATTCTATACCTAGCAAAGGTATCATTCTCAGACCAAGACATAAAAAAATGACATTATGGATATGCAAGGACCTAGAAAATATAGATAATCTATGTGGGAAAAACTCTCCCTTAACAAATATGGAATTAATTATAAACTAGACCTCTATATAAAAGAATAGCAAGGAAAAATACAATGAGCAATAAATCTTTCAGTAAAAATAGTTTAGTGAATATATTTAATAATATTGTGATGGTGAATTAGCAACATATCTAATAAATACAGATTTTTTTAAAGAGAAGCAATATATTGTAATGAAAAATCAACAGTACTCTAGAATAAAACTTTTAAACTCTGTCCAACCAAGTAGTTTGTAGGTGGAAACAACAAAAATCAAAAGTGGTCTAAAGGATTTATTTCGAGAGGAATTGGAGCAATAAGGCAGTGAGTAAATAGAATAATGTAAAGTCAGAGATAGTATCTGGTTTGATGTAATGTTATAAAAATATATATTGGATTTAGTATCAAGGATGGAAAGACAGAGAAGGACCTGGACTTCTAAATTAAAAAAGGTTAAAACCAGAATAAGTAATCTGTAAAAAATAAGAAAAAGGAAAAAGAAGAAACAACAAAGTAAAATAAATGGTAAGCATACATAAAATGCTTTAAAATTATTTTTTAAAATTTAAAAAATTATGTCAATTGTTCCTCTAAATATGAATGGACTAGATTTCTCCTATTAGCACAGCAGTTGTCAGCCTTGGAGGAAAAAAAATTATGTGATTTTAAAAAAATAAAACACATTTGAAACAAATTTTTTTAAATGTTGGAAAAAGGAGCAAACAGATAGACACTAGGGAAATATAGATAAAAGAAGAGCAGTCAGGGAAGTATGAATATAGAAAGTGGAAGTTAAAGTTAAATTGAGTAAGACAGAACAGAGAAAAATACTGTGTGATAGTAAAAGGCATAATTTATGAAAACCATAAACCTGATACATGATACAATAATAGCTAAAACTATTAAAAAGAAGACAATGCACTAAATTTTCAGGGAGGATTTTAATACACCTCTTTCAAAATTCCACAGAGTTAGTGTACAAAAATAACTAAGGGCTCTTTAGTCAGTCCTGTGCCATCCATACAAGGAGAAACAGAAATAGTCTTTGTGGTTCCTTTCTGGTTCTTTCTGTTCTTGTTCCAACCACCCAAGAAAGTGTACCATGGAGAGGAGTAGGTGGAAACCTTTGCCTCCCAGGAAGCTTGCCTAGATGATGTCTTTTATCATCAATATCTCTTACTCCAACAATGAAAATAACAAACCTCTATTGTTTCTGATACTCTAGATAAGATTTGCCATGAAAGCCTAATAGTTCCAAATTAGACGGCTAGTCATAAAGAGCTAAAGGTAGACATCATTCTCAATCCCCCAAATTGATCCTAACTCTTGCAAACATAGAAATTGACATGATCAAGGCTAATACCATCATAACAGTTTAAAAACTATTGCCAAGGTTTCAGGGAGACTTTGCATAGCGGTGCAGCGATCTCCATGATTGGATGAGTTGGTGTTAGTGTTTATTCTCCCTACCTGGTGGCAGAAAGTTGTGCTCACTAACCACTGAAAATGAGCAGCATACCTGAAAGTTTTCTGCTGGGGACTCCTTCAGTCTGTTCTGACTACAATGAACTTATTAGCCTGTGTGTCAAAGTGATCCTTATCTTCAAGAAAACTAGACTGAATACCTAGAAGGAGGCTTGTCAAGAAGCAGTGAAGATGCACCCTTATTTCATTGACATCTCATTACTTTTACTTTGCAGAAGAAATGAAAGAGGAAAACCAGTGACGAGGAGGCAGATGAAAAGAATGAGAAAGAAGAAGGTGAGTTAGGAAAGGATGATGGGGCTAAGCCTGAGACTGGAATATAGAAGATGACAGTGACAAACACAAAGGAAAGAAAACAAAGCAGATTAAAAAGAAATACGTTATGGGGAAAGCTGAATAAAACCAAGTTCATTTGCACCAGAAACCCAGATGACATGATCCAGTAGCCTTACCAATGATCCAACAGCCTTACCAATGACTGAGAAAGACCACGTATTTGAAAATCAAATACGTCTCTTAGAAGATCCTAACTCTAGAAGATCCTAGAATTCAGGGTATTGATGGCTTCTCCTCATAGCTTTCTTTTGACCTCTGATCGGCATGTATGAAAGAAGAGTAGAAATTGAAAGAAATAAATCTAAATTCTTCTCCTGACTGGCTGTTAGTATGAGTAGTTGAATCAATCTCTTCATTAGTTGAGCTAATTTGGAATTTTGTCATTGCTGTCACCCATTTCAGTGCACCAGGACTTTAAATTCTTCCAACAATGGGGTGTTCTTCCTTGGCTTAATGAAGGGTCTGGGGTACCAGAGGTTTAACTCAGTTTTCTGTTTCAGTCTCAGCTTTCAGCAGACCCCACTCAACTGCCCCATAGAGGAGTCTGTCTTCCTGGTCTTGCAACAAACAGCAAGATCTTGGAGTTCTCAGATCCTGCCTCAGCCTCAGGCTGGCCCTGTGCTTCTTGGCCTCAGAGGTGTGGCTTTAACCGCATTCCTATCCTTTCCCTTGCGGCAGCCAAACTCTGTCATCTCTATGTCTTGGGCCTGAGAGAGTATCCTGCCTCTCTCTCAGACCCCTACTTGTATCAGTGCAGCGTGGACTCCTCCCCTTTCCCATGAGCAGATGACCTTTGTCCCTCACCCCTACGGATGCTATTGGATGTTTGCCTGGCACTGTCCAGTGGTAGACTAATATTGTTTGTTACTAGTACAAGGCTCCTGGTAGAGGCAGGAAGATCTTTCTCCCCTGTCCTCAGAGGCTTCTACCTCTCCCTCGGGAGCAGTGTATCTTTGCCTAGAATACAAGTAAAAGGGTTTGCTCTTCCTCCTCCTCCAGAGGCAACTTCCACTTCTCCTCTGCCCCCCCAGGAGCATTGCCTGGGCCCTGGAGGCAGGAAGGTTTACTGTTTCTGTCTCAGTAGTGGATGGCTTTTGCTTTGTGTAAGTCAGAGAAGCATACAAGCAGGGTTTCATGCCTCTGTGCCACCAAAAGGACTCCCCAGAGTCTCTTGCAATGTTCTCAATTATTATTATTATTGTGAGATGGGGTCTTGCTCTGTCACCCATGCTGGAGTGCAGTGGTGTGATCAAGGCTCACTGCAACCTCCACCTCCGAGGTTCAGGTGATCTCACCTCAGCTTCCCAAGTAGCTGCAACTACAGGTGTGCACCACCACATCTCGCTGATTTTTTAATTTTTAATTTTTTTTGGTAGAGACAGGGTCCCACTGTATTAGCCAGGCTGGTCTTGAACTTCTGACCGCAAGTGATTCTCCTACCCCAGCTTCCCAAAGTGCTGGGATTATAGGTGTGAGCCACAGTGCCCATCCCCAATTATGATCACCTGGTAGAAGCCCATGGAGAAGAGCTGATGTGTAGGCACCAACTCTCTTTGTATCTAGAGCTTCTAAAGGGATTCTAAATTATAACATTGGGTCACACTTGATCTGTAAGAATTCACTAAAATGGTGAATTCTGCCTCTTCCTCTCATTGTCTGCCAAGGATGAGTTTAGTATGTTCATCTCTCCTTGGAGAGGCTTGTCACTCTTAGAGATTTAGTTCATTTGCATTCAGCTTTCCAATGGGCTTAAGGAAAGTTATGGTATTGGAGGTTACTGGTCTTTTTCTCATTGATAGGGTATCTGTGGCTTTTTGCATCTTAAGTGGAAGCAAATTTCTCGTATTGATCTCTTTAAGAACAAGAAGAAAACCACCAAACTTTACTTTATCCAGGGTTTCAAAAAATGGTGAAAAGAGTAAAACCTTTAATGTTATTCACACGTATATTCTCAAGAAGTGCTTTGAACTCTTGTCTAAATGGGAAAATACAGTCTTGAGAATTCTACAACACATTTTCCAAAAGTTTGAAGCTGAGAATCTATGAAGATTGACTAATCAGTGATACCTTTCTGAGTTGCTGGACAACTTTCTCATCTATGGATGAAATGACTTCTCTCTGAATGTGCCTTGTATAAAGGAGAGCCATCATTGGTGAAAGGAAAAATCAGGAGGAAGCTCTGACTCTGAAATATGTGTGAAAGCTATACTTTTAGGTAGTGAAATGACTGGGTCTTTGAATCAGCATTGCCTTCAGTAGCCCAGTAAGAAGAGCTCACTGAGGAAGGCTGGAGCTTCCTGAGGATGAGAAGGAAAAGACAATAGGAGAAAGGCAAAGTCAAGCTTTGAGCATCTAAACCCATGAAGAAAATCTTGGATGAGAGGGTTGAGATGGTGGCAATATTCAACAGGTGGTGTGATTGTTCTTTTGCATCCTGACCTGCATGTATGGCCCGACAACCAACAACAGCAGCTCATCAAAACCCAGGAACTTAAAAGGACTCCACAATGGGGCTATATTATGGTCACAAAGTGCCTAGACATCAAACATGATGAGAAAGATGAGCTACAAAGGATTTAGTGTTGTTGCCATATGAAACGCAGCTGCTCTCCTCCCATGTCTCCCTTGAGATCTCATAGAATACTCAGATGTCATTCAGTTGGGCCTTGTCATTAGTGAAGATGAAGTGACTGCAAAGGAACCCAGTACTGTTGTTCCTGATAAAACATAGCCTTCAGGTGTAACAAAGAAGCACCCCATGTGGAAGAAGTAGATGAAGAGTCACCAATTAACAAACTTTTATCCTCTGTGTAATGTTCCTATGACATTGCAGGGCCTTTAGTGGCCCTGCGTTCCCATCTGGCTCCAACTGCTATGTCTACTGGTTTCTTTTCCTTAGTTCTGTGTCTAGCACAAGGTTCAAGGGGTTTGAACACCCATCCTTGTTTGACATGAATTGGATATATTAAGTTATGGAATTTTCTCTATTTATTATGTTGAAAAATCAAATATGAAAAATGAAAAGAATGTAATTTTATACAAAATAGTAGAGACATACAATAACAAAGCTCATTCACACAAACATAGATGCAAATAAACACATGTAGTACTGAATATATTTATAAAATTTTACATATGTTCTTTATGTGTTCCTGGCACATTTAGAAATTACTGATTTTAACTGAACTGGACACAAAGAGAACCTTAACAGTTTCAAAGAAGTGAAATGTTACAGAACACATTCCATGATATGAGATGAACAATAAAATGCTGATCAAATATTTCTTCACTTAGAATAACTCTTATTCATTGTAGAAATGAAACTGTAATTACAAATTAAAAGGCAATGAAAAGGACAGCATTTCATATGCAATCCTATAACAAAGCTAAACGTTCTTCTGAGATGAAATAAGTTTAAGACTCCTTTAATATTAATAAAAGAAAATAAAAATAAAACACTCATAAACAAAAAAGTAGGAAAATTAAATTATAAACAAATAGGCTAATCTTAATAAAATTTAAAAAACAGAAAGTAAATTCTTTGGGAAGACTAATAAAATAGATTTTTAAAAAATGATTTAAGACAAAGTAATGAGAGCAAAAATACATGTGATTTGAATATGAATGAAAATATAATCACATATATGGAAACAATAAAATATTTCTAACAGAAAAAAATTACAACACTTGTAATTTCAAATTTCAGCACATTTGAAAAACTTTCAAATTTCCACACATTGGAAAAACTGGAGGAAACGAATGCTTTTTAAAGCAACATTTAAGTAAATAAAGTCAATCCAAGAGGTAGAAAACATGAGTAGATAAATGATCATAGAATAAATTGGAATGCATATTTAACATCAACCATTTAAAAAGGGCACCAAAGTCAAATGAACTTAAATATGCTGTGTAACCACTCTGTGTTGTTTCTTCATCTATAAAATGTAGAAATTAATAATGTAATAATTATAACATAAAATATAGAAAATAATAATAATGTCCACCTCACACAGTTATTGTGACAATTAGCTAAGTTAATATATATATAAAGTGCTTAGAACATTCTGTAGTATAGTTGATGTTATATAAATATTAGTTACTCTTGTAATTGAAGAAGATATTCCAATGCTATTTAAAGAATTCAGGCTATTGAAAAGTTCTGCATTGACATAATTAAAACATGATTTTGATAAGAAACAAAATAAAAAACTGAACCAATAGATCAGTTTAAGTAAAATAGATTAATTTTATGTATAAATAGAGCTACAAAATTCTAAGTATAATATTATCAAGTTGATTCCAGCATATTACCAATAAGAACACATTATTACAAAATATGATTTATCCTAGGAAGGCAAGAATTGGCTTATATTCACAAATATAAATAATCTTATCCATGGTTTAAAGAAAGAAATCCTTAAAAATATAAAAGTAAACACTTAATTTGATCAAATTTAGCTGCCATTCTTAATTTTAAAATTTGAAATTAAAAGAAATTGATCAAATATAAAATATAGGTTGATTTCACAGCAACAACAATCATCTAACTAGTAAGACTCTGTATCCTAAAACTAGAAACAAATAGGGATTCTTCCTGTTACTATTGTTTTCAGCCCACCCGCAACATTGTCCATGCCTCTCCATGTTTTATTTTTATTGTTAGCTCTTAAAAATATGTAACACTGTATATATTACTTATTTTTCTGGATTTTTATCTGTTATATCAATCCCCAGAGTGTGACCTCTACAAGCACAGGGGTTTCTTTTTTGTTCTCCGCTATGTCCTCCTCCCAGCCTTGAACAATGCCTGGAATAAGAATTAAAGAAGTAAAATTAAATAAATGAAGAATTAAGCAGTTTATTCTGTATACTTTTGAGATAATAACTAATGCAATAAGATAAGAAAATTAGGTTAGAAGAGATAAAATTAATTTTTTATCTGACTACATATATCAAGAAAACCTGTTTTAAAATTAAAAAATAAATAAAACTATTATAAATAATGAGCAATTTGAGAAGTTAGCTTCTTCCTCCTAGGAATTTAAATCTGGAGGGGAACTTAAATCTCCACAGAGTAAGAAGCAACTGTAATTGATTTATAGGCCCTTCCTCCTGAGGTCCTTGGAGCTCCCCTAACTTATATTTCTCAAGTATATGACTTTGGCAGCAAATTTATGTTTCTCTGGCTTAAGTTAATCACAGTCAGTTTTTGTCACTTGATATCAATACATCCTACCTGGTGCAATAGCTAAAACTTGTTTTTATGGTTTTAATTTAAAAACTGATAATATAGACAGGTTTGGCATGTCTAAACAACAACAACAACAACAAAACAAAGCACAAAAATAAAACACGAAACAAAAAAGGAGCATCACAGCAAAAATAGCATCCACATTAGTATTATAATTGACTGGAATTCTTACAGAAGCAGATGTTCTGGTTAATTTAATTTTCTTATTAATTGACAAAAAAAGAAGCTTCTGACTCTTGAGAAAATCTTTATGACGTGCATTTCTTCATGTGTTGTTTTAATAAGCAATGTGAAGAGCATAATATACTTTTTCTTTGGTGATTCAAGGTTTATGTTCCATCCTACCTCATTCTGACCATTACTGAATGTTGTTATAACTATATTCTATTTTTAATCTATGTTTTTATAAATTGACTTTTTATGATCTTAGTTACTGAAGTCTTAGTATTTTTTAAAATTACTTATTACAAACTCTTTATTAAAGTCATTAGTCTTTGTGGCACTCTTCTACTATTTGTTATTTGCCTTTTAATTATTTTTTTTTTTTTTAACAAATGAGGTGTTTTTAAAAAAATCTTTTACGTAGTCAAATGTATCAATACATTGTTTCATGATGTGCTCACTTACTTTTATGCTTGAATGTAGCGGTACCCAATCTTTTTGGCACCAGAGACCAGTTTCCTGGAGGGATGGTTTCAGGATGATTCAAGTACATTACACTTATTGTGTACTTTACTTGTATTATTATTACATTGTAATATATAATGAACTAATTATACAACTCACCATAATGTAGAATCAGTGGGAGCCCTGAGCTTGTTTTCCTGCAACTAGGCTGTCCCATCTGGGGGTGACGAGAGACAGAGACAGATCATCAGGTATTAGATTCTCATAACGAGTGTTCAACCTATACCCCTCACATAGGCAGTTTACAACAGGTTCGAGCTCCTATGAAAATCTAATGCTGCAACCGATCTGACAGGAGGCGGAGCTCAGGCAGTAATACAAAGGATGGGAGCAGCTGTAAATACAGGTGAGGCTTAGCTCATTTACACATCACTCACCTCCTGCTGTGCAGCCTGGCTCCTAACAGATCATGGACTGGTACTAGTCCATGGCCTGAGGGTTGAGATCCCGTACTTAATTGGTTTTGATTATTCAGGTATTCTGATATATTTTATTTCTAGCCCTAATTTCTGCTATGTGTTAGTGTTAACTTTTGAGACACCTGAAATTTGTTTTGATTTTGGGAATGAGCTGTGGTTCTAAGTAGATTATTTTAAAATAAAAACATATTGTATAGATTAACTCTTCCATTCCTGACATGTAGTATTATCTTTCTCACATATTAAATTCTCATGTCTACAGGGTTTGTCTATGGCTATTTGTTCTTTACCAATGATTTATCCATGTATTCTTGCATCTGTAACACACTAATTTTCTTATCTTTTCTTGTTCATTTACTTTTCCAAACAGAATTTAGAATAGTTTTTGCATACTTGCTGTCAAAAATAAATAAATCACTGCCATGTTTTAGTTGGAATGAAACTCAAACAACAAAATGGGGGGAAGGAGTGGACATTTTTATGATATTCAATTCAATATATATTTATTACATAATATTTCAGGTTGAATAAGAGAAGTTGAATAAGATATAATCCCTGATATCAAGAAATTTATGCTCAACAAAATTTGTTAATTATTCAGAGAGATAGTTATCCTTTGGTGTAATGAGATAACAGAACTGATATGTGGGCCGAACATCTTGGAAATCTGCAAACTTCTGATTTGAGCAACTTTTTAAGGAAAAATGTTATGCAAGTAAATGTGGAGGATTAAGTATAACAAAGATAATTTCATATCAAATAATTTAGGAGATGAGTTGAATCACTGATCAAATTGTAACACTTGAAAACTGAGTTTATGTTTTCTAGCATGAGAGTAAAAAATAAATCTATCAAACCAATATAGTAAACTACCACATTTAAATGTCTGCAAAAATGGCATAAAACATATATGCACACATACATACACAAACATACATACTTTTCTTTCTTTATCCATCCTTTTTGGACAATAAAAAATATGAATTCACCTTTTGGGGATAATAATTTTAGAAAAGTATAAACAAGTATGAACTAAAAATAAAAATGACAATTATGTCATCTAAAGATGATACAACCATGTACCCTATCTGTATCTGTATCTGTGTCTTTTGTATCTATATGTGTATCTCTATTTATCTCTTCATCAATGTCAGTACTGAGATATTAGCAAATATGCTGTTCGTTAACTTGAATTTTTACTTAATAAACTATCCCCATGTATTTAAATATTTTTCAAAAACAAGATTTTAATAGGTACATAGTATCCTAGCATATGAATGTACTGTGAAGGTCTTTGCATTAAAATTAGTATAAATAATTTTTCTAATCATTGTTTTGAGAAAATTATAATTTTCTTTATTTTGATGAATCTTATATTCATCCACTATAATTTTGATTATTATTAACTATGCTAAGCAATTACTTCTGGTAATAGCTCACCAATAAACCAAGCTGCTTCTTAAGACTGCTAGTATTCAAAGACAATAATAGTACCCATTCATTCTATGTTTGTGCTAATTATGTAGGAGAAACCTAAATACTTATCATGTAAAACCAAATGACATATACACACACATAAGCCTATACATTAAATAACTCTCTGTAGAGTTTCCATTTTCTGGAGGAAAACTAATTCTCCTTTTAGCTAGTTTTTAAGAAACTGATGAATAAATTCTTTGGAGAATCTAGAAAGTTTCTGACACCTGCTCATAATTTTAGATTTACAGAACCATCTCTTGAAAGCATTGACTCTACTGCAAGGTAGAGTCAGAAGTAGACTTTCTGACAGAACGTGACTGAAGTAAGTCAGTTGCTGATGCTTCAGTGGCCCATGTGATGACATCATTATCTTGAAAAAGAAAACACTTTAATTAGTGTTCCAGACTTGATTAGATTCAGAGAGGCTGACCATATTATGTTAAATTATAAGAAATGAAAAGTTCTGAGAGACAATTCACATTTCAAAATTAAAATGAGAAATACAACTTTTTACTTGACATTTCTTCCTGTTAGGAAAACAGCTGGGGAAACAGATCTGTTACTTGTGTAGCTTGTCATATGTCATGTCCTGGTTTAATACTTTCAAGATATAATTTCCTTTCTTTTATTTCTAAATTATTAGAGGACAACCATCTTAACTATTATCCTTAGATGGCACCCACTTATTTCCCTTACAGATGTATAAATCTCTGCACATCTACCCTCAGCCCTCAATCTCTGCATTTGGCAATGAACTGTTATAGAACATTGATTTTGCCTTCTTTAGCATGACTACAATGAAACAAATTTTATCCCTACTCTTTTATTCTGCATGTATAAAATAAAAAAGTAGAAGTAAATGGGAGAATAAGCCCCAATAAATTATTTCACTAAGAGTAACTGAAAAGAATTCTTCACTAAGAGTAACTGAAAGGTCTTCACATGTTCTGGGTTACAGAATTACTTAGAAAGTTGTGTGACTCACAGAACATGAGTTATAAAGATATATTCTCATTAAATCAGTGTAAAATTCTCATGGTAAATTAAGTTGTGATTATTAGCAGCTAAAGATTTGATGAGAAAGATAGTCTTGTTTATTTCTATAAATACATTTGCTAATTGAACTAATTTCTGGGTTCAAATATTTTCCCCAAATGGTTGTATTTTATCTGTAGAAGAAAAATCTTTGAAATAAAAGAATTTTATGTAAATTTCAGATAAACTATATGTCTGGCTGTTAGTCACAAAACAATATGAAACAAGATAATATTGCATTGATACTTGACAAAACAGTGTAGTGCCTTTCAAGAAATTGCAAAAAAAAAAAAAAAAAGATTTCCTTAGTAGGTTATCCTATATAATACATGTTAGTATACATGAACATGTACTCAGTTCTAGCAGAGATATGTAAAGTCACCTTAACAGAAAATAATCACAGTCAAATGCTACTATATATTCAAATCATTCAACTAGTGCCTCCCTGTGATTGAAGGCCACAAACACCTTTCTGGTAACTGACATTCCATGTAATTTGTATACAGGGAGAAAAAGTGCTAGTCAAATAGAGGAAAGTGTATGGTACCTTTAACAACTTAAGTTAATCATTGTAAATCATAAAGTTCATGCTTTGGCTTTATACATTAGTGTTTATGAACTCTGTCAGTGTGTGACAATATTGAATCCTTATTAATTTTGGTAAACTGACACAACAAGGTTCCTAGCCTGTAAATATGAAGGGTTAGAACCTGTCTACCATATGTGATCTTACTGGCAAGAGCCTGGGTACAAAATACGTAATACAGTTGCTTAACAGCAATTACAATAGCAACCAAAACTCATTTTATAAACATTTTATTAGTGAAAAGCATGCTTTGGTCAAGTTTGCCAGAGGTTTTGTGACAACTTGGCCTGGTGAAACCTTGAAGGAAATGGACATGTCAGCTATGTACAAACAGTAAGTATATGAGATTGTTAGTCTTTGGCTTCCCACAGCAGATGGCAACTGAAAATATAGTGAAGCTAATTCCCCTCTAATGTCGCTACACTACGTTGTCCCCCAGTTTTTTGTACCAGGAATACACCAGGTGAAATTCATTAATTTTACCTACCACATAGTATATAATGGTAGTTACTAGGAAATCAAAAAGTGGAAGAAACGGTGGGTGGAATCCAGGAACTATAAGGAATGGAGAAGTTTTTATGACTACTAAATAATAAGCAATTATTTTACAGGTTTTCCCTCTCTTCTTTTGTCTCTCTTCTGTGTGCATGTGCATGCACGCACACACACCAACACAGATAATCTCACATATAAGCCAAAAAAACCATGTGTTCAAGAAATGGTCTCAAACTTTGAAGAATGATATGGTTATTCAAAATCAAGCACAGTGTCATTTGACTTTGAAACAAAACAAATGATAAAGTGCAATTATTTATATATATAAAGAAAACAAATGAAACAAATATATAACAGTATCAGACTTTAGGAAAAAATAAGACAATATATTTATTAGCTTTGAACACATGAAAGACTAAGATAAATTTTTCATGAAAAATGCAAGAATAAGGAATTTATTCCTAGAATTTATCTTAGAAGTAACAAGTGCTGCATTATACATAACAGCTGAATATTATTTTTGTGGTTTGCAGATTTTATGGAATATAAAAACACACAAAATGTCTGTACTGTCAAGATAACTTGTGGAAAAATAATGAAGACAATGGAGGAAAAGGCAAAATGGCAAAGAAGAGAAAACAGAGAAACAAAATAATCATTTTCCAGCCTATCTAAAATTACAACTTGGACTTTCATAAAACTGGCATATCTTTTGCTTTATTGTTTGATCTTAAATTTCCATTTAGATGATTAAGAACAGGATTATGAATGTTAAATAAGTGATGATTTATTGCAAAGGAAATATGTTTTGAAAGGTAGAAAAATGTCTATAACAGTAAAAGGCAAACTAAATGATTTTCTCTTCAATCCTTTGATAAAGAATTAGATTAAGTAAAACCTATACTGTGATTTCTTTTTAATTCTCATATCTAAATAATGCTTATGACCATCTAAACTCACCACTTTTTAGATCCTTGCCCAACTTGACCTCCACAAACCCCCTTTTTTCCCCCTTCCCATAATCTGAATCTTTACCTTTCAAATTCTTGGCTCATATGTAATGGTAGGATCTGGTCCACTGTGATGACTTCATACTCTTTTTATATCATAACTTATTTGGACTCTGTCAGTATAAGAAAGTGTTAAATAAACATAGATTTCAGCTGTATAACACATGCGAAATTCAAATATATGCCTGACATTTAAGCAGCATTATTTGCACAGAGATGCTAATAGACTTGATGAAGATGGGGCAGAGTGGTAATGGAATGCCAAGTTAGTATTACAGTAATTTTTCAACCATCTTTCATTAGTAAGAATAATTCCTCATGCTTCCTAATTTGTAAATACATTTTTCATGTGTTATCTCAATTTAACATTCAATTTCTGTGATTTAGACAAATAGATATTTTATGGGTAACTGAAACTTGGAGAGTCAGAATGACTTGACCAAATTTACAAAGAGGCATAGGAATACAGCACTGAACTAAAACCTGTTGAGCTGAACTGATTAGCAAATGCTAAACTATTCTTACATTTATTTTTCAGTTTAAGCAATAATTTTATGTTTATTTTGAAGACCATAAGAAAGGAGTATGAAAAACCTTAAGTGAGGAAACTGAAAAGTTCAGTGGACTCACACCCCTTATCCTGGCACCTGATCAATCCACATCTGTGGCAGAAACAACACCATGTGTTTACCAATTTCTTTCCACCTTAAGCACACAGATCACATCTGCAAGCCTCCTCTCTCCCAGTAGGTGAGAACATGTGATTGAGTTCTGGCCAATGCAATATGAGAAATTCAGAAATGATACATAATGCTTGTTTGTATGGTCCCTAAAAATATACCCATGTGATTCTTTATTCTTACTTTCTTTTACTTCTCCTGCTTGCCAGATGCAATAAATTAACTTCAATCTTCAAGACACTAGGAATTGTGAAACCTCTAGGTTAAAGAAGACTGATTCCATGAATTACTGCATGAAGCAGAGACTTCACTGTCTATTTGTATTTCACTGAGGAGTCAGCAGGAAACAAATCTTTACTATGTTAAACCACTGAAATTTGACTGTTGTTTCTTATAGCAGTTAATCTAGTTTATGTATAGGAACAGTCACAAAATCCTTTGTTTTGACTTGAACTGAGATTTTTCTCTCATCTGTCTGCCTCTGCTTTGTGTCTTCTGTGACATTATTTCTATTTCAGCAGTCTGACAAAACTAGTAGTGTCCCAGGACATGGATAACAACCCTGCTCTCTCCTTAGTCCAGCACTTCTAGAGTAAATAAAAATAATTTAGAACCGATTTTAATTTTTAAAAATATACAGTTTCTACCAAGGCTTCATTATATTTGTAACTTTTAAAACGTTATCTTATTTGATTTTTACAGCAGCCGTTTGAAGTGTACATTATTATCCTAGTTTCATAAATAAGAACATTTCAGGCACAGGGACATTAAATAATCTACCCAATGCGTCACTTACAGATTAGATACACCTAGCATTTTCAGTAAGGACCTGACACTCTTCAAAATGGATTGCCATGGGTTTCAGCTTTCTTTAAGCACCACTTTCCCTTACCTAGGAGGAAGAAGAGTCTTAGTGTCACATGGCAACTTCATCCTACTTCCAGAGTTATAATGTAACTCTTTTTAGAACACATAAAAGCAGACGAGGGCTGCAATTAAAAAGAATGTAATAGCTCCCATTGATATTTGCAGCATCTGATTCTATAGGAACACTTAAAAGACCAATGTATTCTTAATCTACTCAACCATTTAACAATAGCAATTTTTTTTTTCTGATTTTTGCATCACATTTGGCCTATAATCCAGGACAAGAAAATTGTCTGGAGAACAGCCAGTCAAAACTTCCCCTACATCCTAGAGATTCCCTTCCACTAAACAAGATAGAGTTAATTGAGTAAATGTCAGGTTACTGAAGAAATTTTGTCTTGTTCTGTGCACATGCATTTTGTTGACTGACAAAATACTTTACTGAGTTTTTAGAGTACAGTTATATTTTAATATTCCATAAGAAATATATGATACATAAATCTTTATTTCTATTGAAATTCAAGGAATGTACACTACTAAAATTAATAGTGGATAAACAGTCTCATTTTTCCTTCTTTAAATCTCAAAATTATATATTCCATAGAAAAATATCCAGGTGATGTAGTATTGAAAATTATGGAATGGCTAGTTTACTAGATTTCAAATAAAAAGTTGCCAAATAGATGTCCAATTTACAAAATTGATAATGTTTATTGAATAATTATTAATAATTTTAAATATTTTTTCTAAAGAAAAACAGAAAACCTTATTTAAACTTATTTTTGGATATCTTGAAGATAAAGTGTCACTGAATTGTTCATAATATATATTAAATTTGTTATTTTCATATAAAAATAATACCATTGAGATGTTATAGTAAGCTGTAAGTCTAAAAATGCTACAACGACGCAGTAGGAAAACACTTTGCCCTCTCTTTCTATTTCAATTTCCTGGAGTTGATCATTAAAATGTTTTTAAAATATACATGATTATGTTGGAAAATAAGAAGGATATCTCTTTTTAGTACAGAAACTATGAGAAATTTTAAAAGACTTAAGACTGAATTCGGTGGCAATAGAAACGCTTATTTAAAACAAAATGACACAGAAATATTGGAGTAATAAAAAGAAGAAATGAAAACAAACTAGCAAATTGTCAAAAAATATAGAAATATTAATATCAGACCATTTAGAATTTACAGTAAGCAGCATTAAAGGGTCAGAAATAGATATTTTATACTGTCTTAATATAACATAGGAATTTTAATAGCATATAGCAGTAATGGTTTTTTAGGTGCCAATCAACATAATTACAAAACATATAAAGTGAAACTCAAAAATATTTTTTGAAAAAGGTTAAATCCACAATCATTGTGAGAAATTTTAAAACTTACTATTAGAAACTATTGATTTATTGAGATTTATTGATTTATTGATTATTGAGTTTATTGATTTATTTCAAACTCAATAAATATTTCAAACTCAATATATAAAACATTAAATTTTATATAATGATTTAAAATATTTGTGTAACACAAGCTTTATCTAATAGACATACATATAATTTTTTTAGAAGTTTATATTCAACAGCGGATTTAGCACAAAGGAGACACCAAAAGAAATCTGAAACAATTGGCTTTATACCAGACTACAAAGAGACCTCAAAAAAGCTACCAAAAACTGACCTCATGAACAGGCTATACTCACTGAGGGTGCTGCAAGAAAACAAGAAATTAACCACAAAACATAGCTCTGCTTTAGGTTCCCTTCAAACCTATAAACCTATCAAGTAAAGAAGATGCTTCTAAATAATAATTTATTAAGAGGAAAGGATACTTTAATTATAAGCTATTTTCAAAGGATATTTATCAAAATGTGTACTTCATGTTGATAATAGAATTCAGAGAAAAATGTATGTACCTAAAGGCATTATTATAAAATAATGAAGATAAATTAAATTAAAATACAGAACTTAGAAAAATCAGAAATTAATAAAAATGAAACATATATTAATAAAATAAAAATGAAACAACAAAAAATGTTTCTAAAGTTATTTAACAGAAATCAAAAACTAGCTTTTAACAGAAATTAATAATCAAAAAACTCTGAAAATATGATTATAAAAAAAGTAAAGGAAAAATACATTAGGAACCCCCAAATTAACAATGGAATTGAGTAACATTTAAAAAATATAAATAGTATTTCTCTAGATAAAGTAAATTCCCATATTAGAATACCTATTCATATCTATTAACAAACATTATTTGTTCATTTCAATGAGTAGTGAAAAACATTTATTGGAAATAAATACTTATTAATAATAAATACATTTAGTAGAAGAAGTCCAAAATAGAGCATTCTTAAGTACCAGACATTTAAGTGACCATCAGATTTAATGCTAAGACATTATAAAACTTTCTAATTAGAGTTGATATTGAGATGAAGATATTTTTTATTGTTGATATTCTTCAACATTATGTTAGAAGTCGAACTAATGGAATGATGAAAATAAAATGATATATACAATTAAAAAGAAGCAATTCTATCTTTCATATGTAATTTCAAGACAACCTATCATTATTGCTACATGATTTCAAATTGTATGACAATCAGCAAACAAACTTTTAAAACAGCTAAGAAATTAAAGTGAGTTGAATGGGCAGAAAAGCAACAGCTTTTTCACAAATGACCAACCATTAGTAACCAATTAGAAAATATAGTAGAATGTAGTACATGCCATTAATAAAACTACAAAAACTATAATAGTCAAGTAATAAACAGAAATATATGACCTGAATGTAGAAAATTATGAAACTTTAATAAGATATAAAAATATGTAAATTCAAGAAAAAGGACACTTGGTATTGCAAAACACATTGAAATGTTAATAGCAAAGTCTGTGCAATATCCATCCATATACCACTAAGATTTTTTGTGGAACCTGAAAAATTGTGGAACCTAAAATATATATGAAAGCTGAGAGTTCCATATCTAGTGATATGTTTAGACTTAAATATTTAGATTGATCTCTGGCATTCTGGAATTCCTCACAGTGAAAACAACCAAAAACACTGGATATATATGAAAAAATATGAGAGGATATTGCAAACTCCATTTTCCAAAGAGAGTGACAACAGTATCTTTCATCTCACAGATCTTCTATAATGTGATCTGACAATGCCGTGAGGATTCCAAACCACTCTGAAATGTTATACACAGGTCCTCCTGTCAACAGTTCCACCTAAATACAACTAAGCTTTCATCTTATCCTAACCTAGGTACCAGACATATCTGAAGAAAAGCTTAAAGATGATTCCAACTACCAGCCATTTGAGTAATTCCCAGCATTTCAGGTGTCCCAGCTGAGACCTCAGATATTGTGGGACAAACATTTTCTGCTGAATCCTGTCCAAATTCTTGACCCATAAGATTTTTGACATGAGAAAATTATTTTTGTTTTATACTACTGATTTGTGGTGGTGTGTTATGGAATAATTGTTAATTGGAACAGCTGTATTTTTACTAGTAGCAGGAACACTAAATTTGCTTATGTCCTGAGGGTGTATGTCACAGCTGAAAACTTCACTGATTTATACAACTTTCAGTGGTTTTCAAAACCAGAGCTCAATGAAGTTGGAAAACATATTAAGAATCTCTCAAACACTGAGTTGGAAACCTTAATATAAGGAGGAAGCAAAAATGCAAAAATAAATATGTTCATTCCTGTCATCAGAGGATTATGGTTGCCCTGACTCTGAGCAGAGAAAGGAAAAAAAAATCCCTGAGAAGCTGTACCCATAAGCAAGTTTTCAAATGTTTGCAGTTCAAAACTTGAGGTCCTTACACTCAATTAAGTTTAAAGTGGACTTAATTCTTACTGTTGTCACATGCTTATGGTGGCAATACAAATCCTCTGGTTACAAATGAAACTTCTTCCTAGACCCTGTAAATTATGATACATAATTTTCAGATACAAATTGAGCTGCTCAATACTTCTGCTCCCAGCCATGATGAAATAACAGAGACTGGATCTAACCTTCAGCTAAAATCACTAAAAATTTGAACAACATCTATTAAACAATGGTTTTCCGGCACTGAGCATCAGGTAGCATGGGACAAAAATTCCAGTATAAATGCATACAGGCTCTGAATGGTTTTGATTAGAGCTTAAAGTTTCCAGGCCACAGCACATGGAGAGGAAAGCCAGGTAGAGCCTGGTGGTATGCCTGGGTTAAGAAGATGTAGTTGGGAGTCTGGCAAAGTCAAAGCAGCTACAATTCACAGGGAAAGCTGTCAGACAGGAGGCAACTACAGAATAAGACCTCTGGATAGATAGAATGCATTTCTCTTGAAAATTGAACTGAGTACTGATTGGTGAATGAATGTGAAGAATTAATCTGCATTTGAGAAACGAATCACCTGGAAAAATCAAAGAGAAAAATCTATAAGATTAACAGACGGTCAGAAATAGTTTGTATTTATTCCAGACAAAATGGAAATACAACATAATTCCAAGAGCAATGGCTAGAACAACCATAAGTATATTAGGTCAATAGTAAGACAAAATGTGGAGACTAAAGGCTGGTCTGTTTCTGCCTAGCAAAACTTAAATCTCAAAATGATTACACTGTTTCTACGTAACAATAAAAAAAATTTCCAGGCATGAAAACAAATAGGAAAATATGCTCCACATAATGAATATAAAGTTCAACCAGTAGTAATAGACTAAGAAGTGATATAGATAATATAATTAGTAGAAAAGGATGATAAACAGGTATAAATATCTTCCCAATGATCAGGAGGGTAGAGGAAAGGATAAGTATGCTAAGGGAAGATATAGATGGTATTCAGAAATACCAATATAAACTTCTAAATATAGGAAAAAATGTCTGATGTAAAAAATGTGCTAGATGGAATTAATATTAGAAAATATGAGTAAACTTGAATATAAAGGTATGAAGCAATAAAAACTATTTGAAATTATATACAGAGAGAAAAAAAGAGAAAAATATGAACATAACAAGTAGCCTAATGCATATATGTTTGAAGTCCCTTTAAAGTAGTGAAGATCATTATTGACATGAAAACTGTTGACTTAGAATTCTATACCCAACAACAATATCATTCAAAAATAAATGAAAATATAAAGATTTATTTAGACACACAAAAGGTGAAAGAATTCATCAACAGAAGGCGCACATCATACAAAATGCTCAAGACATTCTTTTAAGTAAAAAGAAAATAATACCAGATGGCAACATGGATCTACATAAAGGAATAAAGAGCACTGGAAATGATAAATATGTGGGTAAATATAATTTTTTTCCCACATTAAAAAAATCTCTTTAAGAGAATGTTGAATTGTTACAGCAAGAATAATCACATGTATTGTTGGGTTTATAATATATAGAGAGATGAAATCCATGACAATAGCACAAAGATTAGAAAAATGGAAATATATTTCATCAAGTTTCTTTAACTACATGTGAAATAATATAATGTTTCTTAAAGATAGATGGTGGTAAGTTAAACATTTATACTATAAGCCATAAAGAAACCATTAAAATGTTACAGCTATGAAGTAGGCAAAGGAAATTAAGTAGAACCATAAAAATATTCTATAATTCCAAAATAGGTAGCAAAAGAGAACAAAGAAGGAACTGAACATGTAGAAAATAAACAGAAAGATGGTACATTTAAACCGAAATATATCAGCAATCACATTAACATAAATGGTCTAACACCTTAATCACAAGGCAGACGTTGTCAAATTAGATTTTAAAAAATAAGACCCAACTACATGTTGTTTACAAAAAAGAGAACACTTGAAAATATAAAGACATAAATTGGTTAAAAGATTGGAAAATAAAACCATGTTAACAATGACCAAAAGAAAGCTGACATGATTATATTAATATCACACAAAGTAGATTTCAGAGTAAAAGAACATTACCAAGGATAAAAAATGTCATTTCATAATGATAAAGTAATCAGTTCATCTTAGAAGACTTGACATACATACATAATGATAGAGCTTTAAAATGCATGAAAACTGATAAAACTTCAAGAAGAAATACACAAATTCATAATTCTTGTAGGAGAGTTAAACAACTTTCTCTTAAATAATTATTAAAACAAGTAGACATACAAAATATGAACAACTCTATTAACCAACTAGACACAACTGAAATTTACAGAATGCTACTGAGGTAAAGCATAATGTGCATTCTTTTCAAGTGTACATGGAATATTTACCAAGAAAACTAATATAATAAAATAAGTTTCTGTACATTTTAATTAATGAAAATTCTACAAAGTATACTGTCTAACCACAACAGAATTAAATAGTAAATTACTAGCAGAAAATTATCTGAATAATATCCACATATTTGGAAAGTAAATAACATAATCTAAGTAACTCATTAGTCATATCAGAAATCAAAAGGAAATGAGGTTTTTTAAATAAGTGAAAATTTAAAAAATGTTAAAATCTATGAAGCTTAAGTAAGGATTAGAGAGGAATTTGTGTCACTTATCTCCTTTATTAGAAAAGGCAGAAAATTCTCTAATCAATGGTTTCAGTTTCTACCTAAAGTAACTAAAACAAGAAGAGTAAATTAAATCCAAAGTTAGCAAAAAAGGGAAATAATAAAGATAAAAATAGAAATCAATGATGAAATAAGAATCTGAAAAACAAAAGAAAAAGCAATAAAAATAAAAGTTGGTTCTTTAACAAAGGTAATAAAATTAAAACTCTAGCCAGAGAGATTAGAAAAATAAGACAAATTGCCACTACCAGGAATGTGAGAAGTGAGGTCGCCACAATTCTACAGAAATAAAAATGACTGTAAGGAATATTATGAACAAATGTATCTCAATAAATTTGACAATACGTTCAAATTCTTTGCAGTATACAAACAACTAATGGTCACTAAAGAAGTAGACAATCTGAATAGTCCTATATCTACTTTAAAAATTGGTTTTGTATTAAAGATCCTCCCACAAAAAGTCTAGGCTTTGTTGGCTTCCTTGGAGATTTCTACACAAAAATTAAGAAAATAACATGGGCAGTTCACACAAATTCTCCTAGACAATGAAGAGAAGTGAATACTTCCCAACTCGTTCTGTGAGGCCAGCATATCTCTGGGACCAAAATGAAACCCTGGCTCCTCCAGCCTGTGGAAATTGGGGAGGCCATAAGAGCAGGCTCCCTGGGGGCAATACACCTTAAGCAACCAGGTATCCTTGAGTGTGGGAGTTCCTTTCATTCTCACTGGCGGTACTTGGGGTGGGGAACATGAGCAGAAGGTGTGCATCCCTGAGAGCCAGGCCTGCCAGAAATAAGACAGAAGAGATAGATTCAGAGAAGAATGGAACCCTGAAACTAAAGCTGTCTTTCAGCTCTCTCCTCGGCTTCTTTGGAAAAAAAAAAAAAAAAAAACAATTTCTGTCTCTCTTCCTTCTCCTTTTGATTCAAATCCAATTCTTGGTCTCAGGCAAGGCCCTGTAGAAGACATAAGGCTGAAACTGGTAAGGTGCCCGTGGGTACCATGGCACCTCCATATCCATTTACAAAGCCCTCTAGGAAGACTAGGCTGGTTGCCTTCTTCAGCTTCAGTATTACGTGTCAAGTGGGTGGATGAGTAAGGGCTGCCAACCAGCATCAAGTTGGGCTCAGGAAAGCCTGGATTCTGGCCTGAAACTGACGAGATTGCTAGATGTGATGAGCTCCTTCAACTTTTCTACCTTATGATTCAGTCTTTGAGATCTATATCTAGATATTATCAACCAATTAAGAACCTCTCTTGAGAAGAACTTCAGCAACAACCTAGCTTGAGACTTCATACGCCATCTATAGAGTAATGAATTTCTTATTTCAGGCTTATAGTCAAGATGCCCTTCCCTAAAGAAGGAGGTCACAAGTTGTGGTTGTGTGTTGGTGTGGCCCTTTTGGAATGAGATGAGCTCAATTAAAAAGCTTGAGGTTGAAGAGCTTGGACTCCATTTTCTGTTGTATTGGTTTGAGGTGGGAGCTGTCGGATAAGGTACAAGGCCCACTCTAGAACACTTTCTGCCATCAAGTTGGATACTATACAAGTCCTCGCTCTGTAGCTGGAAGCTGAGCCCATAGTCCTGGGTGTCCAGCAGCTGATACATGTAAAAGTGCTGTTTGTTACTGGGTATGTCGTTGCAGTCAGGGAAATAAACCTGTTTCAGGTTTTCCTGGCCAACAGGCTCCACTTCTCTGATGTGGCCACCAGCTGACTGTAGACAATGCTATAACCATTAGGTTGTTGCTGTTGATGGCACAGGGATGCCAGCCTGAAATGTAACTTGACCTTCAAGCACTTAATGTGGAGCTATTGAGCAGATCAGGCAGAAGAAACTGGTTGTCTGCACAGGTCAGGTTTGCAGCCAACAGCAGGATATGGAAGAAGCAGTTCCCCAAACCTAGTGATGTCACAAAGTAAATATACCAAAGTGGTGTGATTTCAGATAACGGGTCCCAGACTCATACACAGTGGTGGTCATATGGACACCTCTTTGAGTAATGAATAGAGTGCTATAGGGGACCACAATGTATTGGATCAGAATGTACTGTGGGGCTCAAACTTGGGAGCATTCTTCTGAGCTATTCCTCTTCCTTTTCCCCCTTGGCAGTAAAATTGTTATCCTTACTAATCTTGACTCTGCAGAAGCTGGATCACCAGAGTCAACCTTGTATATCTTATAGTAGTGAAATGATATCAGCACAAGCTAAATAATTTGTGGGGCCCAGGACAAAATGTAAGTGTGTGCTCCATTGTTTAAAAATTTATTAAAAAACAAACAAGAAAAAGTGCCAACAAGGGCATAAGATACAAAACGTTGTTTTGCTTTCTTCCAAAGTCTCTCTCAACTTATCACGGTGTTTTATATTTGCTATTTGACACTGGGCTAAGCAAAGAAAATAAAAATTTTCATCACATGCATGATTGTTACCATTCAACTTCATTTTGTGCAATTTCAGTTTTAAATGAAAATATAAGAGCATTTACCGATATCCAGATTCACTGAAATTAGACAGTTCATATTTTATAGTTCATAAATGCATATATATATATATATATATATATATATATATATATATATATAGTTGTTACTGAACCAGTAGAAACTGTGGAAAAAACCCTTGAAACTCTTTTTATTTTACTTCTTGATATGCACACATTCTACCAATACTCCATGGAAGCAAATGACTTTTATAACACATTTACCTCACATTTGCTTTGAGTCTCACTGAACTCCCACCTATGATGGGTCCATCAGAATTCTGTTGTCATTAGGCATCATAACTCTATGTGCAAGTGGGATTACAAGAAATGGTAGAGAACTTATTGTGAATATCTCTTCTGCTCATACACAGGCTTCATTATCCCATTAGATTTCACTTACCAAAAATAAGTTCAAAGATAAAATCATTAAAAATTTCAGGAGGACAATAACAGATCATTTACCAAACAGGGGAATCTTCTGACCATGGGTGTTGTAGGACTGTACAGTTCTCACACCATGAAGCTGGCCCTGAGTTACAGGTCTTGAAACAGTAAAGATCAGTTGGAAGTTTTGGCTTTTGTTAAAGGCTCAGCACTGTTTGGCCTTCTACTTACTGGGATTAGCCTTATCTACTCTTTTACTTCACTGTCCTGTTTTCTTGGCCCAGATATAAAAGGTAGTGTTGTTACCTTCCTGGTTGGGGCCATGCCAACTGGCATAATGCCCAAGGAAGTAGAAAATTGGTGTTGGGGAGAAAACTAGGGGGTTGGTGTGAAGGAAAATCATAGAGAATTATTCGTAAAACATAATATTAAATGGATACAACATTGATGATTCTCAGCATAAGAATATACATTGTTAACTCTAGAATAACCACAAATAAAATAATAAAACACATATAGATGAAGAACTGTTAGAAGCATAATCTGGAAGTCTAAACATTTTTGACTAAAGCAAATAAGAGCAGGAAAGGATAAATGAAGGAGAAAAGTAGAAATAAAAAATACATAGAAAAAATGGTAAACTTATACCCTCCACATTAATAACTATGTTACATGGAAATTGAATAAATATTTTTATAACAAATCAAAGATGATCAGACTCGAAAAAAATGCAGATTCAACAATATGTTGTATACAAGAGATAGACTGAAATATAAAGACCCAGACAACTTAAATGTAAAGACATGGAAATGGATCTAGTAGAAACAGTAGACATAATACACCTAGTCTAACATTATTAATGTCAGGCAAATAGACTTCAAGATCAACTATAACCAGAGATAAAAAGATCAGCATTTCATAACAATAAAATGATTGATTCATCAGGAAATCATAATCCTAGATGTGTATGAGACTAATAACAAACCTTCAGAATACATAATGAAACAACACAGCTAAAGAAAATATACTTCGAAGTTGGATAGCGTGGTGCCTCTAGCTTTGTTCTTTTTGCTTAGGATTGTCTTGACTATATGGGCTCTTTTTTGGTTTCATATAAACTTTACAGTAGTTTTCTCTAACTCTGTGAAGAATGTCAATGGTAGTTTAATGGGAATAGCATTGAATCTATAAATTACTTTGGGCAATATGGCCATTTTCAGGGTATTGATATTTGCTATCCATGAGCATGGAATGTTTTTTCATTTGTTTGTGTCTTCTCTGATTTCCTTGAGCAGTGGTTCATAGTTCTCCTTGAAGAGGTCCTTCATTTTCCTTGTCAGCTGTATCCTAGGTATTTTATTCTTTGTAGCAATTGTGAATCGAAGTTCATTCATAATTTAGCTCTCTGTCTATTGGTGTATAAAAATGCTTGTGATTTTTGCACATTTATTTTGTATCCTGAAACTGTGCTGAAGTTGCTTATCAGTGTAAGAAGCTTTTGGGCTGAGACAATGGGGTTTTCTATCTAGAGGATTATGTTATCTGCAAACAGACAGTTTTGACTTTCTCTCTTTCTATTTGAATACCTTTTATTTATTTCTTTTGCTTGATTGCCCAGGCCATATCTTCCAATACGTTGAACAGGAGTGGTGAGAGAGGGTATCCTTGTCTTGTGCTCTCGAGTCTGTTACTTTATACTACAAGGCTACAGTAACCAAAGTAGGATGGTACTGGTTGAAAAACAGACACATAGACTAATGGAACAGAATAGAGATCTCAGAAATAAGACCACACATCTACAGCCATCTGATCTTCAACAAACCTGACAAAAACAAGCAACAGGGAAATGACTCCCTATTTAATAAACAGTGCTGGAAAAACTGGCTAGCCATATGCAGAAAACTGAAACTGGACCCCTTCCTTATGCCTTATACAAAAATTAATTCAAAATAGAGTAAAGACTTAAACTAAAAATTATGAAAATGCTAGAAGATAATCTAGGCAATACTATTCAGGGGAAACAGGCATAGGCAAAGATTTTATGACAAAACATCAAAAGCAATTTTAATGAAATCAAAAATTGACAAATGGGACTAAATTAAACTAAAGAGCTTCTGCATAGCAAAAGATACTATCATGAGTGAAAAGACACCCTACAGAATGGGAGACAGTTTTTGCAATCTATCCATCTAACAAAGGCCTAATCTCTAGAATGTACAGGAACTTAAACAAATTTACAAGAGAAAACAACCCCATTGAAAAGTGGGCAAAAGACATGAACAGAACACATCTCAAAAGAAGACATTTATGTGGCCAAGAAACATATGGAAAAAAGCTCAACATCACTGATCATTAGAGAAATGCAAATCAAAACCATAATGAGATACCATCTCACACCAGTCAGAATGTGGATTATTAAAAAGTCAAGAAACAGAAGATGCTGTGAGGCTATGGAGAAATAGGAACATTTTATAGTAGAACATGAGGTAAAAAATAAATAATTGAAGTGTGAATAGCATGAGGCTCTTCTACTCCAAAAGTTACAATATATGTGTTCTATCTACATATCATTTGTAAAAGAAATAGCTGGCAGCTACACACTTGGAATTATGTCCTACTTGGGAGTATTAATAAGAAATATTTAGGAGTTTAATTATTTTGAAAAAACACTTGAAAGACTACTGTGCAGTAGTTAAATGCATGTAGAGTAAGATGGCTAGTGCCCATTTTATAGATTAATAAACTGCTTGTAGAACAATTAGCTAGGACAAGCTTATCTCACAAAAATGTGTTCATAATAAGAAATGCAGTGGTAGAGAATCATTATTTCCTGTTCCACCGTTATTTTGAAATAGTAGACACAGTTTTAAAATGTATTCCTATGCATATGTAGAACATATTTTCTCCTGGATGTTTAACTAGACACCAAGGTGTAAAGTTCCAGAAATTTGAGTGCATGCTTCAAACATCTGGAGCTATACATATGGGTAGTATACAGCTGTGTTTATTTCAATGATTACACATTTACATGCATATAATACATTTATTTAAATGTATAATATCTTATATATGTGAGAATATTCAAACAAATACATTTGCATCTTTAAATATGTAATGAAAATGGACTCAAGTATGTTCACCACTTTTATTTAAATCTTGCAGCATTTATTTACATAATATACTTACTAATGTATAATCATAACTTTCCTTTTAGTCTAAAACCAATTTTTGTTGTTGTTGTTTTTGAGACAGTCCCGCTCAGCTGCCCAGGCTGAAGTGCAGTAGTGCAATCACAGCTCACTGCAATTTCCACCTCCTGGCTCAAGCGATTCTCCTGCCTCAGCCTCCCAAGTAGCTGGTTCCAGGCCTCTGCCACCATGCCTGGCTAATTTTTGTATTTTTAGTAGAGAAGGAGTTTCACCATGTTGGCCAGGCTGGTCTTGAACTCCTGACCTCAGGCATCTGCCTACCTCTGTCTCCCAAGGTGCTAGGATTACAGGCGTGTGCCACCATGCCTGGCCAAACCAAACATTTTTAAAAGATTAAAGAAAATCAAGAAAGTTTTATAGAGAGTTATTCACATTTAGCACACTTTCAGAAGAATTTAGAAGTTCAGCAGGTCAAGAGTGTAAAATTATTTGTAATTGGAATGGATTTCTTTTAGTCCAATAATTGCATCACAGTGTGATGAACATTTTAATTGAATCTCAAGGCACTTTTCCAGAGGTACCTTTCTTTTCTTTCTTTCTTTTTTTTTTTTTTTCGTTACTACAACCGCATCAGACAAGGTAAACACTTCTGGGTTTTGGTTTAATATGTAAAGGAAAAAAAATCACTATTTTAAAGCCACACACATAATAATCTAGTTAAGAGTATTAATATAATCTCATTTAACTCTACCTTTATTTCTGGGAGAGGAACTGGAGACCAGAAAATGATTTAGGAGGTGGAAAATAAAATTACATTTTGGATTCAATTCCTGGCCATAATATCCTGTGAGATTTCAGAGAGCCTTCTGGTTAGTCTATTTATAATTGTCTCCTTTTTTTTTTTTGTATGCTACTTTCTTTCTCAAGGGCTTTTTATAAAAGATATGATGGACTGGCCTAGAGGAAGGTAACTTTTATGTGAGCAAGAGAAAAATTACATTGGAGGTTGCATAATATTTTGAAGGAATTTTAGATTTAGTGTACCACAGTATTAAAAATAATGGCTGCAGGCACTTAGATTTGTTGAATGCTTGAACAAACCTAGCCTTTCCTGGGCTGTGTTTCATTGTTCTTAGGCTGTGGATAATACGCTCAATGGGTTTTGTAAGGATTGCATGAGTATAATGAAGAAAGCATTCAATATTCGAACGCTTTTCAAATAACATCATCATATTTCATTCCCATTTTGTAGATGTGAAAATTGAGTACCTAAACATGGGCTCCTAAATCTTGTCGGTCGTGTTTTAGCAATCTTTCCTAAGTTGATTAATCTCTAGTTAATATAAACTTTTTTTTCATTTTGGTGTTTGAATGGGTAGTGAATTCATTGTGTACACAGACAATGTGCGTTTCCACTTAGGGATGCTCCTGGGAGTGTGAATTGGGGCGTGTGTGTGAGATGGGAAGGGTTCAATAACCAAAATAACATATTTTTCCGTCTTATATTTACAAAACAAGTCACAGTCTTTATTTTTAATTTCTACAGTCACCTTGTGAGACAAGTATTAGAACTCCAGGGTCCCATCTAAAGGAGTGAAAGGCCGCAGGGCGGGGGCCTTTGCGTCCAGGACCCGCGTAGAGGCGGGAGAAAGACCGACCAATCCGAGAGCCGGCTGAGGCCTGGTCCCGCCCCTGCGGGCAGAGCCCCGCCTCTTTTCCGCTTCACCCTTTGGGAGTAGGAGTGTGCGGCTGGCTCGTCCCGCCCCTACCCCTGAGTGACAGGACCGTGGACAGCAACATTTCCAGCCGGACACGAAGTTTGTCGGCCCTTGCCTTGGCAGAGCTGAGGTGTGTGTCCGGCGAGTGCGAAGGGATTTGGGGAGACCTTGCTCAGGATGCTCGGGGTCCGGGACTGAAAATGGGCGCACCTCCTTAGCCGAGCCTTAAAGCTTTTAGGAGACGATCGTTCCGTCCCTGGGAGCGGCACTTGGGCGGGCTGGGCGGAGGGAGGCTCTGCTCTGCAAGAGAAACCCGGAGTCTGGGAAACCCAGTAGGTACGATGATCACTGAAGGACCCGTTCCCGTGGATCAGGGCGCTGGATGCGGGGTGGGGGATGGAAGGTGCCGGGTTCGGTGGGCGTGGCCGTTGCGGTTGCTAAGGAACGCGCGGTTCCCGCCCTGCCAGCGTGTCTGGGGCCTGCCGCTGGGCCCCGGATACGTTAGTCCCGCCCACTACCCAAGGTCTTCCGTGCGGCTCGGGATTGGCTCCTTTGTGCTGTCAGATAACCTGTGGCAGCTTAGTTCTCAGTGCAGCCCTCTGGGTTCTGCAGCTCCCTTTTGGGCCCCCCTTTCTCATGGTACTCCTCTTCACTTTCTCCTGCTTCCTCTTATTAATGAACGAGTATCTGAATGCCACAATTTTTGCGGAGAGGCGATTCGGACAGGACTAGGTGGCTTTATTGGCGGTGGTGAGGAGAGGGTGTTACTTTTCCTAGAGCTTGGTGAATTCGCAATCCATCAGATGTTGGTGTCCACGTGGATGACTAGGAAAAGGGGATTGGAGATCAGGTTTCTTCTACTTGGAATTCTCTGCTGCTTGTTTGAGCTTAATGAGCCTCCTGAAGAAGTCGAAGCAAGCTATTTCTAGAGGAGCCCCAAGATATAATCTCCTTTTCATTCTTTATTGTGGAGAGGTGTGTTAAACCAGTAGAGCTGTTTTTGCTTCATTCGGTCCATACTTAATGATCAACAACGGGTATGGTATGAGTTGGTGACCTCAGATAATCATTTCAAATCTCCTTTTGTTTGCTCATGTACGCTGGCCCCTAATGATTCAGCACAACAAACATTCCAGAGAGAAAACACAAAAGAACTAAAAACCTTTGCCAGATTTACAGTGTAAACCCGGAGGAAGGAAGCTTGTACTACTTGTTAACATCGGAAAGAGCATTGGCCTACAAGTCAGGAAACTGGCAGGGTTAAGAAATGTTTGTCCTTGGGCAATAACTCTCGCAATTGTTTTCTTATCTGTAAAATGGGGACTGTAAGATATGCCCTTCCTTCCTAAAAAAAGGAGGAATCATTGATTGTGAAAGTATCATTAGAGCAATGATCTACACAAATGTGACGTGTTATTGATTACACTTTTAATCTTTTTGTCTATATGATCCTAATTTATAAACACGTGTAAATATTGCCATTCAGCTTATTTTCGAATTTCCCTTCTGATTCTTTTTTTTTTTTTTTTTTAATCTCTGGGTTATTTAGAAATGGGGAATAAATTCACTCATCTATTCATTATTGATTCTGTATTGATTCTGGTTAGGTAGCACCTGTAATGTCTTGAATGACACTTTTTCCCTTTTAATATCTGAAAAGATTGAGATGGAGTCTTGCTCCGTTGGCTATGCTGGAAGTGCAATGGCACAATCTCAGCTCACTGCAACCTCTGCCTCCTGGGCTCAAGCGATTCTCCTGCCTCAGCCTTCTGAGTAGCTGGGATTACAGGCACACGCCACCGTGCCCAGCTAATTTTTCTATTTTTAGTAGAGACGGGGTTTTACCATGTTGACCAGGCTGATCCTAAACTGACCTCAGGTGATCCTCCTGCCTCGGCCTCCCGAAGTACTGGTATTACAGGCGTGTGCTACAATGCCTGGCCGGAAACATTACCTTTTAATGCAAGGATGACTAACCTTTCTGGTGTCATTTACCACTTTAAGAAACCAAGGAAAGCTATTGACTCACTCCTCAGAAAAACGCCCAATTTGAAGCCTAAGTGGGCTCTGGATTAAGAACATCTGTTTTTGTTCAACTTCTTTAGGAATAAGGAAATTATTCTCTGCCACTGCTTCATCCTACAGAGAGACTAAGTAACTTTTACCCAAGGCTACATACCTGGGAGAAGAGTGGAGTTTGCCATATCAATTTCAACTTGCAATAGCAAGTCCATAGGGGATAGTGCTTTATCCAAAAATGAGACAAAAAATGAGTACCAGTACTTCCTACCTCATTTTACTCCTACTCTCTTTCCTAGAACCTAGACTTTAGTTCAGCTGAGATACAAATTTCAGATTGCAGGACTGATATGCTTACACACAATTATTGCTGTTCATGGTCTAGGGCAGAGAGGGTAGTAAAAGAGGGCAAATCTTCAGTGCTTACTGGTATATATGGGTTAGCTCTATGGGTGGAGTAATGTGAACCAGTCACTGATCAGATTAGTCCCTTTTTGGTAAACTGTGAATAAGAAGTGGGATCTGAGGCCAGGACTGTAAATCTAGGGCTCTGGTTTTCCATTCTGGGTGACACCTCTGGAATATGTGAAATATGTCGAGGTGTTTTAAATTATTCTAATGTCTTTAGAGGAAGTACTACTGACTTTTGGGACCCTGAAGTTTAGAGATGATAAATATTGTGTAATGTAGAGGGCTATCAGCTCAATGAAGAATTTCCTTGTCTTACTCCAGTGCCAAAGCATCTCCATTGAGAGCCCTTGCTCCAATGGAAGTTCTTCTATGTAGAAACGTGAAACCAGGACTTCCCCTTAATCTTTGTTCATATGTATCTGCATTTTTGATATCAGTAGATTTTACTCTAACTGTGAATGTCTTAAACAATATTACTTAGAATTTTGTGTTTTTCTGATATTTGCCCAGAGTGACTAAAATAATACTAATGGAAAATAGTGATACATATTTGATCATATTTGATATTCTCAAATTTCCTATTAAACAGATAAGGATCATGTAGACCTAGAACTATTTTTTTTATACCCATTACATATATTTATACCCTTTTTACATGGTAGAAATGTTCAGTACCTTTCCAACAATAGAGTGAGATAGGTATATGTTTTTATGAAAAAGAAATGATTCCTACTTACCTCATAATTTTGAAATGGTAAACAACAGTAAAAAGGTAAGCATTCCATACTCAGCAGTTTAACAGTTTTGTTGACTTCGAAGGCAAAGACAGTTTCATTAATGAAAGACTCTTGTCAGTTACACAACTTTTAAGCCACCGAAATTGAGAATGGACATCAGTATAAAGTAGCTTAGTTCTTCTAAAGTAGTATTATTTATTGACATACTTGCAAAAATACCAGACGAATTATATGGAACAATTTAAAATTTTGGCAATGACAAAAGAAAGATAGGTTAATCTGAATGACATTTGTTTTACATACTTTGAATCTTAAAATATTCAAATATTGCAGGGTATAGAATAATGAACTATGCGGATACCTGTGGCAAAGTTCTAATTGTGGATTACAGTTTATTACCTACAACAGGTGGAAGGTGCACTGCATTGAAAGTTTTAGACTTAGCTCTGGAAGTAGAAATAGCCTTTGTTATGTAAAAAACAAATCTTCAACCTTTTCCACATACATAGTTAACTTGACTTCCAGTTAACTTAACTTCCAGTCAAGTTAACTATGCATGTGGAAAAAGTTGAAGATTTGTTTTTTTAACAATATGTATGAGCATCATAATACATTGCCATCATTCACAGTGACTCAATATATAATACCGAATCTCTCTGGGCAGAGGTACATCAGATTTTTTTTCAAGATGGGAAGGTACAGTTTTAAAAAGAACCTCCCAGTTTTCAATTCTGCTTTGTCTGTGTTCCTAGGGAGTTAATTCTCTGTCTCTTCTCCTCTCCTCAACACTGTCCCCTTTATACACATATGGAAAATAGTGGCTTATGTAGAAATTATCTATACAGTTTTTTTCAGTGTCAAAATATTCTAGACAAATTTGCATTTGAAAATGAATCAAGTGAAACAAGACATCATACAAAATCAAGGCAGAGGATATCAGCGGAAGACTCAGACGTATACCTATGAAACTCTAAAAATAATCTTAAGCTAAGGAAGAACATTTCAGAGTTATTTGCTATCCAACACATTCAAGACTACATGGCTTTTGTGGATAGGAGAACTTCATGTAAAAAGAACAGACAATGATGAAGTGACAGAAAGAAGATATTAACAGAAAACAAAAAGATGAGAAACTAAAAATATGAGAGCCATACCAGTTTTCGATTCCTCTTGTAACACATTACTCCACATTTCGTGACTTAAAACAACTCAAATTTATTATCTGGCAGTTCCATAGTTCAGAAGTCTGACATAGGTCACTTTGGGCTGAAATAGAGGTAAGGACAGGGCTGCATTCCTTTCTGGAGGCTCTAGTAGAGATTATCAGTTTCCTTGTCTTTTGTAGTTTCTGGAGGCTGCCCGCATTCCTTGGTTTATACACCACCTTCTAACTTCAAAGCCAGAAACATTACAGCAATCTGACTTATTCTGTAGTCACATCTCCTTCTGACCACACCTGGAAGGGTTATATATTTTTGAAGACACATTCAGATAATTCAGGACAATCTCTTCATTTTTGAGGTTCTTCATTCAAACATGTCTGCAAAGTCCCTTCTGCAATCCAACTTATTTGTAGGTTATGGGAATTAGGTCTTGGGCATCTTTGGATCTGGGGAACATTATTTTGCCTACCACAAAAGCATTAAAAATCTATATTTGAGGCAGTAAAATGTATGATTGATGTTGTTGTACAAAGTTTAGTTAGTGTGGAGAATAGATTTGAGAGATTATTTTAGTTAAAAAGTGTAAATCATAAAAAGATGATATATGGAGAATAAAGAATAGAGTCCACTGTATGGCTATTTGGAGTCTCTGAATAAGAGACAAGAAAATAGATAGGTGGTAGATAGGTAGATAGATAGATAGATAGATAGATAGTTAGATAGTTGTTCCTAAAGAAGAGAACAGAGCATTTGAAAGAAAACTAATTTTAAAAATATAACAGAAAAATCTTTCCTGAGCTGAAAAAGACCCATGAAGGAAGAAAATGCCTTTTTAATGTAAGGCATGACAACTTAAAGGGACACAATAATCACAAAATTGTCAAATTGTGATAATAAAGAAAAAAATGTTTTCCACATCAAGAAAGAAAATTAAAAAGCATGTTATTATCAGGAAATGAAAATTAGGCAGTCCTGAGACTTCTTTTCTGTAGTATGAAATGCCAGAAAACAATAGAGCAACATGTTGATAGTTAAAAAAAATTCCCATGCAGTTTGTAATTCTTGTGTGATGGCAACAGAAAACCACTCATTGTATACAGTCCGTCCCTGATTTATGATGGTTTGACTCATGATTTTTCAACTTCATGATGGGTTTATTGGTATGTAACCCTATTAGTTGAAAAGTATCTGGACTTATGATAGTTTGATTTGCAGTATTTCATTTTTACTATGGGTTTATTGGGGTATTAAATGAATTTTCAGTTTAAGATATTTTTGACCTATGATGGGTTTATTGGGACATAATCCCATGGTAAGTTGAGGAGTATCTGTATAAAGGAATCTAAACTACTTCATGTTTGCTTTTGAGAAAAAAGACCTGAAGATACGGCTTATTATGAGATAATGCAAGATCAACACAAAAGCCATTTTGTGTGTGTGTGTGTGTGTGTGTGTGTGTGTGTGTGTGTGTGTGTGTATAACTGATGGTATACCCCAGGTTTTAAATAATTTGGTTAAATCTGGCTAAAAATTGACTGCTAATTAAAAAATAGTTTGCATGAGAAGATATATATTATAAAAATTAATTCAAAAACAACAACCTAGATTTAAATAAAGTTTGTGAACTTCTGACTTATTTATGTCAGAGAGGAAACCTGATAATTCAAGAGTATGCATAGATACAAAAAGTATCCCCAAACCATTGATTAGCAAACTGTGACCAGCAGGCCAGATCTGACTCACTGTATGCATCCTATGATCCATGAGCTTGAAATGGTTGGTACATGTTTAAATGGTTGAAAAATAAAAAGGATAATGACATTTTGTGACATGTGAAAATTATGTAAAATTCAAATTTAATTATTAATAAAGTTTTATTGAAACACAATCACCCTCATTTGTTTACATATTGCTTACGGCTGCTTTTACAGTACAATACAATATAGCAGAGTTGCGTATTTGCCACAGAGGGGTACATGGAGGCACTTTCATTGGCCTGCTCTGGATCTCAGCACACTAATATCACAGTCACATTGTTATAATTTGATTTTCCTTCTTGACATGCAAAGCCTAAAATATGTGTATCTAAAAAACAGAATAAGTTTTTCAACTCATGACCTGAATTGTAAACCCTAGTGTACTTTTCTTTTCAGTTCAAGGGACTCAGCTTTATTCAATTTTTGATGAATAAAGTTTGACTTACTCCAGCATCTCTTTGGTTTTATATGGTTAAGATTAACCTCAAAAATCTATCATTATTTGCATTTTATAATCTACATCTTCACTTTTCCATCTCTATTCCATAAATGAAACAAAATTCATATAAATATTTTATATTATTTCCAAAGATGAAAATCAGGTAATATCTCAATATTATAAGAAACAATGGGTACTATTATATGCCAAAATTCTAGATGTTTATGGAGATAAGTAGGTACAATATTTAATAAATGAGTTACATATCAATCAGATAACCACAGATTTTTCTGGCAGGCATAGGTGAATTACACAGAGAAAGTATGTAATTAAATGGGGTCTTGAAGAGTGCCTGTAAATTCAAGTTAGACAAGGCTAGGGCTGAGCAACATTAAAGTAAGTATAATAAGATTTGTAAAACTATTAAGCTGTAAATGGGGTCTTGTGGTTGAGAAATCAAAAGAACTTTAGTTATTGGAGCCTAATCTAGAGAAAAATAGCTAGAGTTGAGGCAGTATGAGCTGCTAGCCCAGACTGAGAATGCTCTTCTATGACATGCAAAACTATTTTCATCTTGCAGGCAATGAGGATCCATTTCAGGTTTGCAAATGGTAGAGCAACATGATCTAATTGTTATTTAAAAATGGTTCTGAAACTTTTTCATAACTGTACCACAGTTTCTAAAATTAATTGTATGATTATATTTTCATGGAATAAAAGTTGTTTTGAGGTATACAGAAGTTTTCCTTTAAGGGGGAATATATAAACAATTCCTTAGTTACCTTAGGAACTTACGTGGTAGGTAAACTTATATGAGCAGACTGTTAAATAAATCATTAAAAATTTTCAGAATATTAAGACGTTACTTATAAAGTAAAACTGTAATGTGTTCTGGCTTCACCTGGGTAGAACTGCTTTAAGACAAAACATAATGTATATGCTTGCACACTGCACCACTTTTATATAGGACTTACAAAAACTTTATGAAAACTTGAGATGATAGAAGTTTAGTTATAGATCATTTGAATATATTTAGATTTTCTTTGCTTGATATTTAAAAACAATATTTAAATTAATGCTTAGCATATCTTCTAATAAAATTAATACATTTGTTTGGAATACCTGTGTAGAATTTGACTGAAAACATATCTCCTTTGAACCTTGATTTAGATATATAATGAAAATAGTTATTCAGATGATGTTGTCTCATATTTATGTAGACCTTTATATTTAACACAGTATTTTCATTGAAAGATTTTATTTCATTCTTACTTCACATATATATGTGTATATGTATATATATGTATCTGTATGTGTATGTATATACATATGTACACATGCATATGTACATATACACATGCACATAAATGTATATATATACACGTGCACATATATATGTGTATATGTATATATACATATGTACATATACACATGCACATATATGTATGGATGCACATAAATATACACATATATATGTGAAGTAAGAATGAAATAAAATCTTTTAATGAAAAAATATATGTATGTATATGTATACATATATGTATATGTAAAAGGGCTCTTACTCCATTTTACAGAGGTAGAGTCTGTAGTTCAGGTGAATGGTCTGAACATACTCTGATATATAGAGGAAAGAGAGTAAGTTTTATGATCAGATAGATTTGAGTTTAAATCTTTGTTCCCTGTCAACTTTGCATGCTTGGGTAAATCACTTAATTATTAGGAATCTCAATTTCCTCAGTTGGGAAATTGTCCCTATTACACAAAAATGTTATGAAAATTTATGATATGTGGTGTGCTTACCACAATGGTTGCCACATTAGTTGCTAGTCAACAAATGGGTGATTGTTCAGATTATTACTAATATTAACAATCATCATGAATAAGGCTCCAACACCCATCATTTGCATTTTTAAAATCCCAAAGTTCTGCAAAATTAAACTTTGTCAAGTTTTCTGCAAACTTAATTAAGACAAAAAACAGACTTGAAATAACATGGGACTATTTATGTAATTAGTAGGCATAAGATTTTTCTATGAAGTATTAATGTGCTTCCTTTCAGGAGTATTATGTAATTATGGTAGATGGGATTGATTTTTATAATCTAAAAACATTCAAGACATATCTGGCCCAAACATTTTAGATATGGACTGTAGACTTGCATTTTTATGACACTTGTATTTTAATAACAGCTTTATTGAGCTATATTTCACAAGCATAAGATTTATCACTTTAAAGTGTACAATTCAGGAGTTTTTAGCATATTCCAAATATTGTGCAACTACCTAATTTTAGAATGTTTTCATTATCTCAAATAGAAATTCTGTACCCATTATGTCCATTTCCACCCCTTCTACCTCCAACCCCTTAAACAACCACTAATCTATTATCTTTCTCTATTGAGCTTCACCTATCTGGCTCAACAGAGAAAGATAGAGAAGTTCCATTTCATATAAAGGGAACAATAGAAGTTATGTAGTAAGTGGACTTTCGTGACTGACTTCTTTCACTTAGACACATGTTTACAAGGGTCATCCATGTTGCAGCATTATCAATATTTAATTCTTTTTAATATTCCATCATATAGCTATATGCCAGATTTTATGTACCTATTCATCACGAGTTGTTTCTCCTTTTTGGCTATTAGAATAATGCTGCTATGAACATTCGTATGTAAGTCTTTGGGTGGAGATGTTTTCCTTTTTGTGGGGTATATACCTAAGAGTAGAATTGCTGGCCATATGATAACTCTGTGGATTTTTGAGGAGCTCCCAAACTTTTTCAAAGTGTGGCTGTATCATTTTACTTTTCTACCAGCAATGTATAAAGGTTCCAGTTTCTCCACATCCTCATCTCCACTTGCTTTTTTTAAAAAATAGTCATCCTACTAGGGATAAAGTGGTATATCATTGTGGTTTTTATCTGAATTTTCCTAATGACAATCATGTTGAGCATCTTTTCCTGTACTTTCTGGCAATTTGTATGTCTTCTCTGGAAAATTGTTCAAATACTTTGCTCATTTAAAAATTGTATTATTTGATCTTTTATGTTTAAATATGAGTTGTGAGAGTTCTTTATATATTCTGGGCACTAGACCTTTTTCATATATATGGTGTGTAAGTATTTTCTTCTATTCTGTGGACTGCCTTTGCACTTTTTTGGTCATGTTCTTTAAAGCACAAAAGTTTTATATTAATGGAGTGCAATTTATCTATTTTTTATTTTATTGCTTGTGCTTTTGGTGTTGTATCTTAAGAGAATATTTTCTAACTCAAAGTCATAAAGTTTTATTCCCATGTTTTCTTTTAAATGTTTTATAGTTTTAGTCTTTGCATTTAGTTCTGTGTTTCATTTTGAATTAAATTTTGTGTATGGTGTGAGGTAAGTGTCAAATTTTATTATTTTGTAGCACCTTTGTTAAATGAAAGTGATCATATACTTCCATGATCACTGCAGCAGTGGAAAGTGAAAGTGGCTCATTATGCACTGGTATTTAGTGTCTCATTGGCCAAATAAAAAAGATTATTCTTTCATATTATTACTCTTGACTTGGATTGTTACTATTTAAAAATAACCTAAAAATTGCTATTTTTTAATTATCTCATTAGAATTAGTAAAGCTTGTGTTCCCAAATAATTGAGGCTACATTTTTAGTTGGTATCATGATTAGACAGCATTTTGAAAATGTTTAAATTTGATGCTCTTATCCATATGAGAGCAATAGCAATATAAAACTAGACATAACTTCATTGCCTGGCATTTAGTAGGTTTTCAGTAAATATTTAATGAATACAAATAAATAAATCATGCATTACCTGCTTATTATTCCATGTTGCTTTTAAAATGGGCATTTAGAAAGTAACATATATTTTGACATTTATGACTGAATAAATATAATTTTTTTAAGTCAAACTTTCGCAAATTAAAATAACAGAAAATAATTTTATATCAGTCTCTTTACATTTATGGCTGAGTTTAGAAAACAGTGGAAGCATCTCCTGCTACTTTTCAGATAATTGTTTAAGACACACTAGGTCATGTAAATTTAAATAGATTTTTCTGTTACAGGACTTCTCAGAGCCTTTATTATGAAAATGTGCCTTGTTAAAATGGGGCATAATATGCAACAGTTTCCAAATATATTTGGCATAGAGACGTATTCAGATTGAATAAACAACAGAGTTAGCAAACTAAGAAACACTTTTTGGAAATGTTTTCACTGTGATTTAAATTCATGGACAATTAGGGAACTGGGCATCATTCATTTACTATTTCTATATACTTTGTTTTGAATTGCAGTAAGAAAAATCACCAACAATATTATTTTTGGTATTTGGAACTGAATTTGCCGGGGATGCAAGCATAGCTACCTAAGTAAAGACCTTGGCTTTGGAAACATCTTACCCCTTGGCAGCTTTCCAGAGTTTAGACTTGGCAGCATCAAAGACACAACGCAAGGTGTGTTTATTTGATTTAACATTTTGCAAAAGGTGTTTTGATTTGTAATTTGTTTTCTTTCACTTCGTACTTCTTGCTTTGGGTTGTTTTCTTCTGGCAATGAACCTAGGTTCCAAGCAGAGGTTTTTCTTGTGGAAGGCAATATTACAATAAGGAAATGTTTTTACTTGTATTTTTTTGTGATATTTCAGCAAATCCAAATAAATGAAGTAACATTTATAAAGGTATATACATTTATAACTAATTTATTTGTTAAACGTTTAGTATTTTCAATTGCCTATTAAGATATGTTGCTACATTAAATGCTTGTCTGTCTTGACGTTCAGTACATTATTATATTTTGGTATATTGCTGTATTTTGGTAATTATTTATTGGTTTTCATCACTGTTCCTGCATATGAAGTAATGAACAGATTAATATCATCATAAAATGTCATTTATTCAACAATATTTCTTAGTAAATTGATGCATCCATTTCTCTCATGTATTGTGGAGAGAGGAAATGTGACATAAAATAAAATGAAGAATATGGGCCCCTGTTTATCTCTGACCTCATCTCGTCCTGTTCTTTCCCAGTCCTCACTCTACTCAAAACCTTTCAATAGCTCTCCATTTTACACAACATAAAATCTAAATAAAGCTTTCAGACTGGCCTAATTGTCTCTACAAGACTTGATCCTTTGTTCCTTCTCTAATTTCATCTTTAACTGTTCTCATCATCATTCACTTGCCCTGAGCATGCTGCCTCCTTGTTGTTCTTGGTACATGCCAGGCATTTTCTTATCTCAGAATTTTTGGACTTGCTATTCTTTCTACTAAATTGCTCTTCCTCCATTTTAGGAATTGTATGACCAATTTCTTCCTTTTTTTTTTTTTTTGGTCTTTATTAAAAGTTCACCTTCTAAATGGAGTCTTACCTGATGATCATCCAATACTTTATATTCTTTCTTTGCTCTATAGTTTTTATCACTATCTATTAATCTATATGTTTACAATTACGTGTCTTGCTTATCATCATTATCCCTCATAAGAATATAAGGCATGTAAAGGCAGGAGTTTTGGTTTGCTCTGTTTGTACTCTATCTCTAGTAACTGGAGTGGTCCCTGGCTCTTGATGAGTGAATGTAGGAATGATCAATGAATTCAGTAAATGTTTTTTAACAACTTACTACAAGCTAGCCCCTAACAGTTCCTACCTCTGGAGTATAGTTTAACAAAGAAAATGGATAATTCCAGCAGCCATTTTACTATAGTATTGTGTTATAATAAGAGTATGAGTAGAATGCTGTCATCACTTGTAGAAGCAGCATTTAAATCAGACTGTGTTGTACTTGTGAAAGGCTTCTGGAGAAAAGTAACATTTGTATCAGTCAGAGGAGCTCAGGTTATATTGTAGAAACAAGCAAGCCCAAATTTCAATGTCTTAACACAACACACAGACTAAATACCCAAAATGAGTTGGTAAGAAATTGAAGGTTTTATCTGAATATACTTCCATGATCACTGCAGCAGTGGGAAGGGAGAGTTGCTCATTAGGTACGGTTATTTAGTGTTTTGTTGGTCAAAGAAAATTGCTAAATTTTGAATGTGGAACTATGAAGTGCAGTATTGCCTTCTATCCAGCAGGAAAGCAGAATTGTAAGTTTAATGAGTTGAATTAATGACTGCTATACCTTTGTACTGATGTAAAGAAGTATAAGACATCCAGGAAAGAGGTATTTAAAAGCATTTTCAGATTATATACCTAGGTGTATTTTTTTTTTTTTTGACATTTATCCTTTCTGGTGGTTTCTGAGTTTCTTGGATCTATGGTTTGGTGTCTGGCATTTATTCTTAATCATTATTGTTTCAAATATTTCTTCTTTTCCTGTCTCTTTTTCTTCATCTTCTGATATTCCCATTATGAATATATTATACCTTTTAGAGTTGTACCACAATCTTTGGGTATTTTGTTCTGTGTGTGTGTGTGTGTGTGTGTGTGTGTGTGTGTGTGTGTGTGTGTGTGTTTTCTGGTTTTGGAGGTTTCTGTTGATTTATCTCAAGCTCAGAGAGTCTTTCCTCAGCTAGTGTTCAGTCTATGAATAAGCTCATCAAAGGCACTCTTCATTTCTGCTATTCCTTTTTTGATCACCAGCATTTCTTTTGGTTCCTTCTTAAGATTTCCATCTCTTTGCTTACATTCCCCATCTGTTATTATATGCTATCTACTTTATCCATTAGAGCCCTTAGCATATTAATCATACTTGTCTTAAGTTTCCAGTTTGATAATTTCCACATCCCTGCCATGTCTGGTTCTGATGCTTGCATATCTCTTGAAATTGTGTTTTTTTGCCTTATAGTATGCCTTATTTTTTCTTGATAGCCAGATATGATGAACTGAGTAAAAGGAACTGTTGAAAATAGGCCTCTAGTAACATGGTGGTAAAGTATGGGGCGACAGGGTGCACTCTGTAGTCTTATTATTAGGTCTTAGTCATTTAGGGAACATTGGCTTTTGGACTGTGAACTTCGCAAGTGTTTCTCAGTTATTTTTCCCTCTTTACTGAAGACAGGATGGCAAGAGTGGGCTGGAGATGAGTATTTCTCTTCTTCCACACGGAAAGCTGGAGTGGGCTAGAGTTGGGGGTTTTCCTTTCCCCAGGTCAGTTAGGCTCTAAAAGTACCCAGCAAGTTAGCCTCTGATTAACTAGTTTCTCCTGAGGACAGACCTTGTTAAGAACAGGCTGTAGTGAATTTCAAAATGGTTCCTTTTCCCCTCCCCCTGGATTTTTCTCAAATATTTACTGTGAGAAGCTAGTCGAGCTCTTTAGGGTAAAACAGAGTGTGGGAGTCCTTTCTGTCTTGGTTCAGACAAGTTATTTAATTCAGACTTTTTCATCCTGAGCCTCCAGCAACTTGTCAATTACAGTTCAGGTTTTTCTACCACAGCACTGGTTCCTGTGACACTTTCTACTCATGGGTTTCTGTCTGTTAAGCTGTGACTCTCTGCATTTGCCTCTTTCTCCAATCTTGAGGGTCAAAATTGTGCTCTGTGTATGTCCTCATTTTTCTTAAGAATTCAAAAAGAATGCTGACTTTCCAGTCTGTTTAACTTTTTACTTGGAAAAGGGATGGAGTGGTGACTTCCAAGCTCCTTACATACAGAAATGGAAACTGGAAATAGATTTTTTAGTAATAATTTTTCAGTTGGCTCTCCATATCAAGGGGTTCTGCATCCATGAATTCAGCCACTTGCACATCAAAAATACTCAGGAAAAAAAACTCCATAAAAATAACTATGCAACAATAAAAAATAACAGAAAAATACAGTAAAACAATTTTTTACATAGCTTTTACATTGTATTAAATGTTATGTATAATCTAAAGATGATTTAAAGAATATAGGAGAGTGTACAACATAGGTTAATGCAAATGCTACACCTTTTTATATAAGGGATTCCAGCACCTGTGGATTTTGGTTTCTACAGGAGTCCTGGAACCAATTTCCCCATGGCTATGAAGGGAGACCTGTATAATGTTACATGAAAGCTTAATATTCAAAAAGAAAATAGAAAAGTAGAATATTTATATAATTTTTCTTAAAGGTTTTTGGAAGATATGGTCAGAATGTACTATAAGGGCTTTTCTAAAATTGTATTTCTTGTTTGCCATTATGTGTTAGACCTAGGGTTATTTAAATATTTGAGATGCTAAACTTATCATTGAAAATTAAAGGTTTGAGGCCTTTATGGCAGAACCAGTTTTATCTAAAGTCAGACTATTGCTCTAATAAGAGGAACGGTATTGACCTGCACACTGCAAGTAGGGGATATATAAGAGGAATTGCGACTTACAGACTTAGTAGAAAAAACATCAAGAAGTTTATAACGCCTGAAGAGAAAACAGAATAAAGAACTGTGGAAGAGTTTACCTGGGAAATTTTTTCTTAAAAATTAGGATAATTTGGAACTTCCTACAACGATTAGAGATTAAATTGCCAGCTTTAAAAATGAGGACTAGTGTGTAAGCTTTTTTGTGCTCACAAGTTTTACATTTTAGAAAGTAAACATTTTGAATACTCATTATTTACATACACTATGTATGTAAATACATACATGTTGTGAGACTAGGTTCTCACAGTAAGTATCTGAGAAAAATTCCTTGGGCGAGGGGAAAAGGAACCATTTTGAAATACACCACAGCACTCTGTTCTTCTTAACAAGGTCTGTCCTCAGGAGAAACTTGTGTATGTAAAAATATTTACTCTCTAAATGTAACTGTTACTCTGTTAATCCAGAGTTTCAAACATGTATGAACAAGATAGCATATATAATTTGACATTTTTAAAGTTATCCAAAAATACTTTTGTTGAAGCCACTTAACTGATTATAGAAGATATTTAAAAGATCAAATAATAGCAGAAACTGTAGATTGTATGTGCAATTAAGTTGTTATACACTTAGGTATTCTGAGACCATTCTTATATCCTAAGAACATTAAATAAATGGAGCTCAAAAATGAGTGTGAGATAATCAAGTTTATGCTTTGTTTTGTTTCATTTTACTATTTGGACTGCATACTGTCTCATAGTAATCAATTAAATCGGCATGATATAATGATGTTGACAACATTTATTTAGCACCTACTATGTGAGAAACACTTAATATAAATTAACTGTTTAACTGTTACAACATAGCCATATGAGATAGGTATTCTTATGAGATATTCTTACTGTACTCATTTTGAAAGTGGAAAATAAGCCTATCTTAGTAAACTATCAAAAAGGGCCGAAATCAGAAAAGAAACAAATAGGGAAGAGTTAACCCATCCTTTATCAGGCTCAGATATTCATAAAATATAGCTTTAATTGTTTCCTATTCTATTGGTTGCCAGTTCATTCTAATAATAGTTTCTTTTGCTGTGCAGAAGCTCTTACGTATAATTAGATCCCATTTATCTATGTTGGTTTTTGTTGCCATTGCTTTTGGTGCTTTACTCATGACAAAGGGCTAATAACCAGAATCTACAAAGAACTTAAACAAATTTACAAGAAATAAACAACCCCATCATAAAGTGGGCAAAGGATATGAACAGACACTTTTCAAAAGAAGACGTTTATGCAGCCAACAAACATATGA
>CAUYQU010040134.1:0-22850 GCA_963574635.1 Cheracebus regulus | reverse complement strand
TAAGCACAATTATTGGCATAAAAGAGGTTTTTAATACCCATTTTTAGACTGCATTCTAGCCTGGGCAATAAAACAAGAATCCCGTTCTCTCTCCCTCTTTCTCTCTTTCATTCTTTTTTTTCTTTCTTTTGCTCTTTCTTTCTCCTTTTCTCTCTTTTTCTTTCTTAAAAAAAAAAAGCATCTTGAATAATAATACTGTTATAATAATGGGTTTTTTTCTTGTATGTTCAAAGGACATAATCTGGTATGAAAAACCTTCACTAATATAATTATTTCACATGACGTATCAATAGTAGCAGAATACGAAATTTTTTTTGAAAGAATGAAAGCAGGAGAAAAACAAGGGAATAAGAATCAAATTCTGTCCTCAGGAATTTGAAAGCCTCAGCATCTATTTTGAACTCAATGGCTTTCACCACGCAGCAATGAGGAGAATGGGTGACTTGTGAAACATCCACTCATGTTCCAGTGGAGAAAAACATGATCAGTGCATCGTTTTTGAATGGACTTTATTTATGGAAACAGTTCTCAGAGATCCTGGAATGTCTTTGCTCTGTCCTTCAGCTGCTGGTTTGAGGTAGGCTGCCACAGGTGGGTGGCAGGTTATTCAGAGGTTGTCTCTGAAGCAGTTTTCTTAAGCCCATGAGAAAAGGCCAGTGACACATGGGGCTGTGGGCTGCATAAACATCTTCCTGTTAATATCCTAAGTGTTTAGCAGTGGAAGATTTCAGTTGTAGTTGTAGCACTATTTCCCAGAATTAAAGGCTGAAGTTTGAATTCAGTTAATGACAAAATGATTCACTAGGAGGTAAATTCTGTGAGAGACAGGCCTTTGTCTTGTTTTCTGCTGAATGCCTTAGAATAGGTCCTGAAATAATATTGAGCATGTAGTAGGTGCTTAATAAGTATTTGTAGAAAAAAATGAATAATTCTAAAAAATTGACCTTGATTTGTTTCAGAATCTGATACATGAAATTACTAGAAACTAAAAATGTATGATGCCTTTTATTATGTGTTGACCCCAAGATAATCTTACCAAATCTCCCAAAATGTGGCAAAAGATGGTATAAGGAAAAAAAAATCTTAGTGGAAAGTATTTAATGCAATAAAAGAGACAATACATAAACTAATAACAGCAATGAATACTCATTGAATTATTTACTGGAACTATGCAATGATCTAAGTCGTTTACCTATATAATCTCATTAAATAACAGCTATGTAATGGTGTGTGAACCAGATACTGTAGAGTGGTGGCTGGTGACAGACTTTGGGGCTTAACATTCTAGGTCTAAGTTCAGGTTCTGATACATTCTCTGATGAATTCAGGCAAGTTGTTTACCTTCTTGGTTTCCAAGTGTCTTTATCTGTAAAAAGGGGGAAATAATACTCTCTGGGCCTTATACAGTTGTTGTGAAGGTTAAATGTATAAGTGATCCTAGAAGAGTGCCAGGCATGTGATATCTATCTGTCATTCTCTCTCTTGCTCATGTAGAATAGTGCCTTGTGCAAAGTAGGAGCTAAATGTTAGTAGTCATTGTGTGTTACTAATATCATTCCCATTTTACAGATAAGAAAACTTATGCCCAGAGACTGGTTCAAGATCAAACAACTAGTGGCTATTGAAATTAAGGTTGGAATCTAGGTAGTCTAACTTGGTACCTTTTGCTCTTAACCTCTATGCCACTGTATCTCCTCAAATCAATGTGCTGAAAAGCTATTTAACTCATTCTTAATAATAACCTACTCCTAGAATTTATTCAATAATTTTCAAACGATAGTTTGACACTTCTTGACTAGAATATCATTTTGAAGATTTCTGATGAATAAGTACAGGTGTTTCTGTAGGTTATTAATAAAAATATGCTATTATTAATCCAGTTGCCTGATTAATTTTAAGAGCCAATGCACTAGAAAATGATTGCTGCTTTCTGTAATTTAGGCTTCAAAAATTGTTAGTAACTAAAAATAAGCCTCATCACAGAGAGACCAGCTTTGCATTCATTTGACACCAGCAAATTATTTATGTTCAATTCCCCATCTGAAGTGGTAGATCCTCAACAATATCTTGTAGTTTAGGATGTATTTATGCAGATTCTGTATGGCACAAGGAAGGGCAAGATCATCTTTCAGTGACTGTGTAAGGCTGATGCTTTTGAAAAATGGTTGAACCACACATTTAATTTAAAAAAGCGTGAGAACATAACATGTATTACTAACAGTGCAGGGTACATTTAAGTCGTGGATAAAAACAAATTATGCTTGTTTTAATGCTGAATTGCCTCTTTAGTTGAATCAATGGTATGATCATGAACAGGATAAAAAAATAAATCGATTATCTAATTTCCAAATCTCCCCTCAGAGCAGTTCAGCTTTGTAAGTTTAAACAGCTTGTGAAATCTAGCCAAGAATTCCAAATACAGTATAAAATGGAAGACAAACTTCAAAGAGGTGATTTTTCATCAAAAACTACAGCCATTTTTCTTCCTGAAATCATCCAAATAGGCTTATCCGTATAGACGCAGGCCAAGGCCAAAGTGATGAACTTTCTGGCAAATTAAACTGGACATGTTAGCTTTAGATGGTGCCTCTACCACAGTCATTCCATATCACCTTAGAGTCCCCATAGCACCACAGTGAACATGGGAGGAAAAACTATTTTTAAGAAACCTGCATTTCTGCTCAGAAGGCTCAGATATTTTTGAAGCTTCAATTCTATATTCAAATTTCCTCAAAATAATCTGAAAAGTTAAAAGGCAATTAGTATACTGAAAGCAGAATTTCTCTGCCACGGAGGTTATGCTTTCTTTAATTCTTTTGTCAGTCTCTTTAATTTTTAATCTGTAGCATATATTTTTGAGACTCTTTGGATGTCTGCTTGGCAGTTATGGAGCTAACGTGTCAAGAATGATTTCACTTTTCAATTTTTACGTAGAGTAATAATACAATTCTTGATGCATGTTTGGCTATGTATGGAGGCAATTACTGATAATAATATTAACATTAATTATGCAGAATAAGAGAAATAGGTTTAATTTGGATACTCCAGGTCAATTAGTGACTAGCCTTTATATATTTAAAATGTGTGGTTCTGTAAATCAAAAAGAAAAAATTCTTATTTAGAAATAAATCATGACATACTGTTTGGTTATCTATAAAGCAGAGCAACTTTTTGCTAGATATTATTCCATTTCTCTGAAATCTCTCCAGTAGACAGCCTTAGCATCTCTGTTACCTGCCTCCCTGAGCTTCAGTCACATTCTTAAAATGGCAGCTCTGGCCACAGGTCCTCTGAAGGAGTTATTGCTTTAGCAGAAAATGCCCTTCCTTTCCTATGGGCTGGGTAAACTCTCTCATACCCTCTCACAGGCATGGTGTTTCAGACATATGCCCTTACAAAATAGCATTCTGTTTGCTCAGAACACTTATCTAAAGTCGTATTTACACATTCATTAGCGAGGTAATCTGATGAATAACTTTTCCCTGTATTAGACTATAAGAGGGTTAGAACAACGTTGGCTTGTTTCCCAACTTTATTCCAAGAATCCACAGAGTACCTGGCATGGAGAAGGAAACCAGAAGTCAGTAGTTGAGAGAGAAAAGAGAGAGAGAGATGGGGAGGGAGGTGGGGGTGGGGAAGGAAGAAAGGAGGGGTAAGAAAGAAAGAAGGAAGGAAGGGAGGGAGGAAAGAAAGGAGGGATGGAAGAAAAGATGGAGGGAGGAAGCTAGGAAGGAAGGAAGGACGGACAGATGGATGGATGGATGGACACGAGCAGGGCTGGAGAGACTCTCTAGTCGGATAAGATTCACGCCAGGTTAGGCAACTCATTCGATGCATGAAGATAGAAGGAAGCAAGGTTAAAAAATGAACGGAAAAATAAATTTAAAAGGAAGGCAAAAGAAATAAAATTGAGGATACGGGACAGGGAAAGGGAATTCACTCTCATTGAGATCTATCTTAGTCTAGGTACTTTATAAACATTTCAGTTCAATGACAATCTTATGGAACAGGGATTTCTGAATCTTTGTTCAATAATATCCCACCCGACACTAATGTCCTTCATATTATATCACATTTTCTTCATTCATCTAATTTTTTTCTTTATGACTTAATTTTAATTTAAAATTATTTTCCACAGGAACTTACAGCATACAGATAATTAACACAGGCTATCATGTGCCAGCTATTTCTCTAAATACTTTACATGTATTACCTCATTTAATCCTTAAAACAACCCTACCATTATTCCCCCTTTACCAACAGGCAACACTAAAGCTAAGAGTTACAGAGACAGTATGTGCGGAAGCTATGACTCAACACAGGTGCACTCAAATTCAGAATCCTTGTGTTTAATTGCTACCTGATACTGCTTCTTTGTAGAGCAAACAGATTATTGAGCAACTGAAGTTATTTGTCTGAGCAGTTTTAATCATTCTGACTAAAACAGTTTACTAGGACATACACATTACAGACTTCTCTGCCCCTATCTGGTAGTGTTGACTGGCAGATGGTAGCATCCCAGAATCCTGGTCACACCTGGCCTGTCTTCCTATTCTCCCAATGATCACATCACCAGTGACAGGACATGACTGTTGCAGCCCTAGCTGGGGCATGAGTAGGGCTGGGGAGACTCTCCAGTCAGATAAGATTCAGGACAGGTTAGACAATACCCGTCCTGTGCATGAAAACAAATATCAGAGCCAGGCAAAAAAGTTTCCTGCTGAAATGTTAATAATTTGGCTGAAATAATAACCATCTCAATAATAATGCATAATGATTCAGTTTGATAAGATTTTTCCTTTGGTAGACATTGTCAAGTTATTAAATCTTCTTTTTGGGAAGAGTCAGACCCTTTCTGGTTCTGCTTCACATTTCTACTTCTTACTGGGAAATAAAGGGCTGAATTTTGGATATGATTCAGAACATCAAAGAATGTTCAAGTTTAAAGAGTGCTTGGAGGTCGTGAATACAACAACCGCATTTTATAAGAGAAAGCTAAGGCCCAGAGAGGCATTTTAAGAAGAATGAATATTTCCTTCAAACCTTAAAATGACTCAGAGAGAAAGACACCATAGAAAATAAACGTTTTTTATGTGCTGCCTTCACATTTAGTTATAAAACAGAGAAAACCAGTGGGTAAATTATCGTTGCTATTAATGTTTCTACTCATTTTTACATTACACTCATCTTCCATAGGAGTCAAAAAAAAAAAAAAAAAGAAATGCCTACTCTCTGCTAAGGGGAACATGTGCTCATGGGGTAGCCACGGGCCAAATACAAGAAGCTCAGTGGGGAGATGTGCAGGTAGGTTTATATGGTCTGTACCAGAGATACTATCTGATTTATAGGCTTGCATCAAGTTTAAGTAGATAATAAGGCCTGATAAGTATTTGTTGAGTGAATGAAATACTGTATAAATTAATCAGTGGGGAAGCATACATGAGGCATCTCTCCTCTGAAGTATATGGAACAAGCTGGAAGAAAACAATATACAATACGTGTTCAGGGAGGCAGATGCTTAGTGGAGAAATGTCTCTCCAAGGAGGACCTGCTTGTAAGTTGAAGAAAAAGTTTGGAGGCTTAGGATTTAAACTAGGACAACTTCTGTAAATACAAGATGCTTGAAAGAGTTGGAAATCCAATTTCAAACCCAGAGCAAGGGTGTCCTTTACGTTTCCCTAAAGCAGAAAAGTGTCTCTGGGTAAAGACACATGGGCTGGAACAGCAGACTCATTCTGAGGGGAAGCAGAGCCCCCAGCTGTGGTGGGTTGGCAGTCTCCGCTCTGCCCACCCCTTCTGTCCTGCTTGCTTTGTGATGATCTGGGAGCCCTGCCAGCCAGTGTCCTTGGGGGACTGGGTTCAAGCGATCAAGTGTGCCAGGGCTCAGCCGCTCCTCCTCAGCCCAGCTTCCACCCACTCGCCAAAAGCACTGAGGGTTCCGTAATGCTCAACGCACATCAAATTGACAATATTGGCAACATTTCCAGACATGTCAAGGCCTTGTTTCTTAAAATACAGTCGCATATATGACAAGTGTGGTACTGAGTTAATGAGTTTTTGCAAGTTTTAGATATTGTATGTCTTACAATAGAGCATGAAATCTGTTCTGGGTCTGAAACAGTATTCCTAATGTTAGAAGTATTTAACATTTCTTTTAAAATACTGAAATCACTTGAAGTTTCAATCATGTATAACTTCAGGCCAACAACAGCACCATCCGTATTTCTCTAGCATACTGTAGCTTTCTTTTGTTTATATGACAGTTTCCCCCATTAGATGATAAGCTTCTTGATGGTCAGAACTACGCTGTATTTTTTAAAAAAGCTTTCTTGAGGTATACTATACATACCATAAAATTCACTGATTTTAAATGTACAATTTGCCAGGTGTGATGGTTCATGCCTGTAATCCCAGCATTTTGGGAGGCTGAGGCAGGTGGATCACTTGAGGTCAGGAGTTCAAGACCAGCCTGACCAACATGGTAAAACCCCATCTCTACTAAAAAAGAAAATACAAGAATTAGCCAGGTGTGGTGGTGCATGCCTGTAGTATCAGCTACTCGGGAAGGTGAGGCAGGAGAATTACTTGAACCCGGGAGGTGGAGGCTGCAGTGAGCTGAGATCATGCTACTGCACTCCAGCCTAGGCAAAAGAAAAAAATAAGTAAATGAATAAATGTACATTTTTATGATATTAGTACAGTTACAGAATTGTGCAACTATTACCACATATTATGAACTCATTTCTATCACTCCAAATAGAAGTCCCCTGCTCATGTGCCTCCACTCCCATTCCTAGCCCCGAGGATTAGGCAACCATGAATCTGTTTTTTGCCCTACTTATTCATGAAGCTTCAGTGCCTCAGGAAATGTTTGGTCCTTAGTAGGCACTCAATAAAAGTTTATTAAATTAATGTCTTAATTAATGAATTAATTAGGTACAAGGCACACCGCACTCTCTGATCATGAAATCCAACTTTGTATTTGTATGCCAAGTACTTTAATCTGGCATCATCTTATTTCATCAGAACAACCTTGTGAGGTGGTCAGGGCAGGGTGATGCTTTTTGAAAATGATAAAACAGATGTAGAGAGAGTGAGTGATATGCTCAAATCTCCCAATTGTAAGTGATAAAGCTATGCCTTTTGACTACATAGCCAGTGTTAACTCCATCACGGTCAAATTAGGGTGATAGAATATTGAGAAAACTTGGGGTCTACATAAAGATATTTGGACCTTTATGTAGAACTTAAATAAAAACTCCCATTATCTTTAACTCTGAATTCATTTGATATAGTAAAATAAAAAAATGTTGACTTTAAAATGAGGTTTACACATGCATAATAACAGAGAACTGAAGAGAGTAACACACATTTTTCTCTTGTGAATTGGCAAATTTGAGAGCATGCAGTTTTCTGAGGACTTCTCTGTGTGGCCGGTTGTTCAATTTTGTTCTTCATGTTGGGAGAGGATGCACAATTCACCCACTTTTCCATAGCCAAATTGGTATGGGAAAGAATTATTAAAAGCCTTACAGGAGAAAAGAAAATCACTTTTTATGGAAACATACTTTAACTTGATCAAAATTATATTTATTTTGGCAATGTGTGCTATATCTTACAGACATATGCTTCTGTGGTAGAGGCAAGCATATCTTTCCTTTAAATGTGGTTCTGGTGGGTGCAGGCCTGTGAAGGTTTGTTATCCTGTCCCTCAGGACAGATTCTTGCTGGTTCAAGCAAAGGAAGACATAGTTCCTTGCCCGAAGTAAAACTGATTTCAGTTGGCAGCTGAATTTGTCCAGGACTTACAGAATATCATACAGGACCAAGTCCTGCTTTCCCTAGATATCCAAAAAATTGAGGAGAGAGTGACTATTAAAGAATTTTAAAGCATCTCTGGATTCGTGAAGGACTAATTCCTTCACGAAATATTTGTAATTATTTGTAAATTACTACAATAAAATTTTGCTTTATTCCTTTAAAACCTCAGCTCATGAGTATTTTTATCAATACAAATAGTTGTTTTTATAAGTTAGTTATTTTGTTTGTACTCTCAGCTCTCTGGAGACTCTTATAGCTCCAGTTACAGTTACAGCCGCAGTTCCATGTCAATTATGCAAAATACACAAATGAAAATGTGAGCAAATTACAGAGACAAGCAAATCCATGAACAAGAACATATCTGTATGATGATAATGTTAAGACTGAGTCAGAGAATTTGAAAACTAGAAGTCATCAAGTCCAAAGATGAGATAAACCAAGGCTCTGAGAAACTGAATTACATGTGGAAATTTAAGTTGAGGAAGAGGGGAACAAGAAAAAGATTTTGACGAAAGTCAAGAATTTGTTACAGAATTTGTATTTTAATGAGTTAAGTAGATTAATTTAAAAAATTAGATAACCGAATTACAGAATACAAAATATGATATTTTCTGTGGTTATAATTTCACTTGTAAGAGACTGGAAAAATCATAAATTCATCAGTTCAAAACTTTGCATGTGATGCATTTTAATACAACATCTAATTCTATGCTACCTTCCCTCATTTTAGGAAATCCCCTCACTTAGATCTTTGAATTAAACTTAATGTTAAAGTCGACATGTTTTTCTTTCATTCATTTTCTAATTAATTCTACAATAAATATTTACTGAGTGTCTGATAGGGATCAGACATTCTTCTGTGCTCTGAGACTAAAGCTAGAATAAGTCAGATGAGCTCCTTGCCCCCACAGAGCTTTCATTCTGGTGGGAAAGTAGATGAGGCACAAGAAAATAAAAAAGTGAGTAAAAATTTCTGATACTGCTATGAAGAAAACAAAAAATGAATAATGGGATAGAGAATAGGTGGTTATTTCAGATGAGATGATCTGGGAACTCCTTTCTCTGATTTTTTTTGGGTGACATCAAGACTGTGGTTGACTCTTTTTGGCTGTGCCAAGTTTGAGAAGATTCTCAGAGAAGTAAGTGGAAATGTCAAAAAGGCTTCTAGTTGAGTCTGGAGATTAGAGCAGCAAGTAAACAAGAGGGATTATCAAAAGAGGTGGGATTTGAAGACACAGCATTGACTGAGACCATTTAAGGGTATTCATTAACAAGGCTGAGAAGGGTTCTCCTAGGAGAGAAGAGTGTAGAGTCTTGGAATGCAAGAGAAGAAAGTTTCAAGCAAGCTGATCATCTGTACAATACTGCTTTGAGGTAGAGTAAGAGGAAGGCAGAGGACATGCCATTGAATTTGGTACAGTGAGGATTTTGAATTTGACAAAAACAGTTTCATTGAAAAGATGGGAGTAGAAACTCAGTAGGAATGAATGAGAGTGAATGGGAGATGAAGGAAGTGGAGACCATCCCTCTGAGAAGTTTTGCTATGAAGAGGAACAGAGAAATAGGCATAAGCTGAATGGGGATAAGACAGCCAAGGTATTTGTATTTGTTTTGGTTTTAAAGGGATATATTAGATCATGTCAAAAAGCTGATGAGAATGATGCAATAGAAAGGAAATAACTAATCAGGCAAAGAAGAGAAGATTTGATGCAGCTGCCTGTGAGTGCTGGCAGTACACTTAGCAAGGGAATGAGGACCCATTTGAGATACATGGTCATAAATTTAAAGGGATATCAGTCAGCATGATTATGTGATTTTACCAATGTTTAGTTTCTTAGGCACGAAACAAAGATAGGAGAAGGCCAATATATGGATTCAGTTGGAAGCTTTGCTGAGAAAGGGGATTTATTGCAAGGGAGTATCATATTGAAGGTACATAGAATTTATACTAGTTAAAACAAGGAAGTGAGTATATGAGCAAGGTGATGGGTATTGTCAGTGTCACTGTATTAGAGGTTTCTATGGGCCAAAGATTTAGTGGGACTGGGGACACTAAAGTGAGTGTTGCAAGAATAAGAAGTGAGATGCTCAAAACCAAACTTTCACAGTTGACTGACATTGTTGATCAGTGGAGTGAAACAACATAGCTGAACTCTGCAGGCCATGAGATCCCAGACAAAAGAGAAAGAACTTCTTGTTACCAAGATGGAGTACTAGGGTCCTTCAGCATAGGATTTGTCTCTGTAATTTGTAATTTGGGAAATGCTTAAAGAGGAGTTTTGAAACTAGGGGATTCCTTTAAAGATATGGCAATTATCTAAAGCACTTCTGATATAACAGCTAAAAGGCCAAAGTTCAGATCACATTTGAAATCTCACTGTAACTAAATATTTTGGTTTGGAGATCTATATAATTTACTAATTGTGTGACCATGAGCATTTTATGTAGTTTTATTGAGCTACACTTAATAAATGTAGGGTATCATCCACCACCACCATCGTTATAATACTATCACCACTGTCATCACTGTCATCATGACCACCATCACCATTATTATCGTCACTACCACTACCACCATCATCAATGTCATTATGTCCTTCTTACCATTATCATTGTTGTCATCATCAATCGTTATCACCATCATCACTGATATATATATAGGTTGCCATAATTAATTTAGGGCCTTTCTACTGGCTCTGCATGGAACACTGTTCCTAGATGTATGTTCAACAGATTATCTGCCTTCATTTCAAATGTTACCTCCTCAGAGAAACCCCATAACCCAAACTAAAGCAGGACCTTCATGCCTCTGATACACTTTATTCCTTATACACGCGGTTTTATCTCTTATTATTATTATTATTTACGGATAGTATCTCCCTCTGTCACCCAGCCTGGAGTGCAGTAGTGTTATCATAACTCGCTGCAGCCTTTAACTCCTGGGCTCAGAGATGGTATATATTTATTTGTTTACTTGTTTAATTACATTTATTTGCTTGTTTATTGTTTGTATAGCCTCTTTCAAGAAAAAAATTCTATGAGATCAGGGACCTTGCCTAAAACTAGAATAATGACTAGCTTATAGTAATGATAAATCAGTATTTGTGAATGCAAAGGTAAACGGTAACATCCTCTACAAATAGCTACTATTATTTTTAGAAGGAGACACGATCTCAATGTAATCAAATTAAAGAAAGTAACAACTTATAACTCAAAGAAATGTAATTGATTTATATATCATATTTTTGCAGCATGATTTTTACTTATTTTTTAAGGATCTCAAGCTTTAGGTTTATGGAGTGAAAGATAAGTAATGGTCAACTCACTAGAGCTAATTTGAAACAATCAAGTAGAATTAATTACCTGTGACAGATGACAGACACTGACCTAACACAGTGTGGTTAGAAGCAAGGTGCAAATCTCCAGAAGGAAAAGGGTGCTGCCTCCTAACCTCCCTCATCCCCTCTGCTGCCAACAGACTGGGAAGTTCATCCTGTGGGAATTATGGATGGTATCCCACCAGAAGCAAAGGCATAATCCTTCAACAGATGATAGAAACTAATCAGATGCAGAGAGATAAAACATTTTGGTCAGGAAAGGCTAATCTCATGGCTCCCCTTGGCTCTTATCTGTAGTTACCATAATATCTCTTAAGGTAAATCCTAATGTAATTAAAACTTCTAACTCCTTAACATGGTAAGTTCTGTCCAGAATTTTTAAAATATGAACATCTGAAGGTGATTTTATCATACTCCAAAATATATTGGCTTATTAAAAATTCAAAATTTTCTGCTTAGTATTTTCTTGAGAGTTATTGCTCAAGAATGACATTGAATTTGTTTTTCCATGTTCAAACCTGTCTTAAAGCAACATAATTAATGTTTCATAAAAATCATAGTCAATTGGCAGATATATTCTTAGTTGAGAAAGACAATGTCATATGAATTTTCAAGAAACATTTTTGGAAACAGTTTTATATATTTTATATAAAGCACAGAAAAGCTGATAATGCTAACAACTAAGTCATAAATTTGGTGAGTTTTTTGAAGCAATAATAGTTCAAAAAACAAAATTACAAAAGCTCTCTTTAATTTTATACCACGTATAATTTATGCAGGATACAGATGCATTTTAAGCTACCGTATTTGATATGATGTAGGACAGGGTGTCCAAAAATGTTAATTCCTAGGCTACATAAGTCTTAAAAAATAGCAGATAATCAGGAGGATGTACATGAAAATAAGTTATAATAGAAGAAGTATGGGCAATTGATTTAAAAAATAACAGCTTTCTCTCTTTAAAGTTTGTTTTTAAAATGAAAACGATGTAAGTATCTATTATAATTTTAAATTAAGTGTTTAATTTTGTCAAAGTGATACATGCATATAATTGAGAGAGGCACTTAGTTTCCTGCTCCCAAGTCAACTGCGTTCAGGTCTGATTTAAAAAAGAAAATCTAAATAAGACACCTATTTGCTGCTTCTCAGTTATTCAGGTTTAGGCCTCATCTATTGTCTTACTATCAGGAAGATGAGGACATGGCTCCCTTTCTTCTTATCTCCCTGCCACCCTCACCATACACATGCACACACGTGCGCACACGCACACACACACAATTTTCCATGTCCCAGCTCTCACTCACCCAAAAGATTTATTATTCATATTCAATGTTTCTATTATTAAGATCTTATAAACTCCATTCTTAGATAAGACAACTAGTGAGAAGAGCAGAAGCTAATTGGAAGCTCTGTTTAGCTAGATGGGCTTTAGTGTAGGGCAATCTGGCTGGGTCTTTTGATGAGGAACTCCCCACATCCCCTCTCCCCTTATGTAGTCAGGTGTTTATTCTTGGGCTGCAGATTCCTGAGAGAAGCCTCTTCCAATGCCTGGTGGGTGTTCTGGGAGTCAAGTGAGGGAGAGCTTACCCATAATGTATTATTAACTTTCATTTATCTGCCTGTTTTCATTCTAGTATTCTCGTCCAGCTACAGCCCTTAGGGACTATAATCTGGAAGCTGTCTCTGGCAGGCCTTCCAGAGAATCCTCCTCCAATTTTTGCCAAAATATGAGGCAAAGTGTGAGGCAATTACCTCACCTGCAGAGTTGGGAAGGGGTCCTAAGTGTCTAAATGCCTGTTAAGCAAATTTATAAGAAGGCTTTTGTTTTAGCCCCACTTTACTTCCACTTCCAGAGGTGCCTGGAGCCACGGGTTCTTGGCCTTTCGGTCTGCGATACAAATCAGGTTTCTCGGCTTTCCCAGCTGCTGACCTGGGATTTAACTTTCTAGGTTCTGCTAAGTCAGTTACCACTTGTGCACATGCTTTCCAGGGTTGTTTGTGTTCTCTTTTATTTCTTGTGTTATAGTGATTTTGGATTTTAAAAAAACCTGTTTATATTCATTTTGTTGTGGTTTCAGAAGGGGCTCAGAGGTTAATGTATGTGTTCAACCCACTATCTTTAACCAGATATCCTGAAATTTGATTCTTACAAAAGTGATTCAAATAATAATTGAGAAAAATGTAAGTTTTCATATGAGATATTCTAGTAGTAATTTATTATCACACTACATTGGCCAATTTGCTACAGATTCAGAGAGACAAATGGTGTAATAAAAAAGTAAACTTTAGTTTCAATAAAATACAGATTCTATTTTTTTTAAAAGAAGTCATTTGTCTATATGAATCATCTCTTTAAACACAAACTAGTATCCCGTTAAAGTGGGCAATAAAAAACATCAGGCATTACAGTCTGTAAGCTTTTATACAAGGACCAGACAAATACATAATTATATGAAAGTATAGCTCAATTCTGCTATAATAAAAGAAAACCATAGTCAGTGATGGCCCAGTTAACTCTAGAAAGCAGAAGTTAGCAAACAAATGTTAAAGTTCAATGTCCCTATTACTTTAAGTATGACTAACAGTGATTAAAATAGGAATTACATGATCATTGATTCCCAAGTGTCTTTTCTAATGTATTAAAATACAGGACAGCTTGAGATAGCAGATTTAATTTAAACAAGTAAACCAATGATTTACTCGTTCATTTATTGCCTTCAATCACTTCCACAGCTGGTGTGAACATTTGTTAAGTTTTAAATGAACAGAAGCCAAAGTGTGTTGCAGTTATTAACTTATGAAAGCAATTAATGTAAACAACATATGCATGAACATTATCACTTATAGTGCATATGGTTAATTAAAGTTTAACATAAATTAGATCTATTTAACCTTATTTCAAGGACCACAGGCATATTTTTTTTTTGTAAAATGTCCGTATGTCTTAACTAAGGTGATTAATTGTATAATGTTAATGACCTCAAAAAATTAGCTAAAGCCTCTTAGTTTATTACTTAGTTAACAGCAAACACGGTACAAATGCTCTGTTTGTTTTCAACATGATTTAGAAAGACAAGACTGGCTAAAATACACAAAAGCCAAATGAAGGATCAGTCTTTCTGGAATTAAGTAGTATGTTTTACATTTAAGGAAAAACTTCCTTTGTAAGTTTTAAAATAATAAGACATAGTTGCTCCTCTCAGATGAACTTGCTATTAAAAAAATTTAATACATTAGTGGATATATTTTTCTCTAGATTTACTCTATTTATGAAATACTTTACCAATTAATTAATAATTAATGTGGCAAATATGTGTTCAGTTCCTACTCCACATAAGGAACGCTGTTGAGCTCTTTGATGAGACAAAGACACACATATTACATTTTTGTTAAATATGACTTCTGCAAAGATGACTTAAGAAAGCTTAAAAAAATGATCATTCATAAAATAAGACAAACACTAAACAATAACATCAAATGTAAGAAAAGGAGGAAAACACAAATAGTTACCAGTTACGAGAAATGAGCATCAAATCTTACTCTAAACTTCCTGACAGTTATGGAATAAAGAAAAGTTAAATTACATAGGTTTCTTCTAAATAAAAAGGAACAAAATGCAGTCCTTGTTCTTGATACTTCTTGTCACAAGACTGTGTTTAATATTAACAAATATCTACCTAATGGGCTTTTTGATATTCTTTATTAATTTAATCAACAATTATATCTAACAAATTGTACACACTTTAAATTATCCTGGGTAAAATGAGAATTTTTCATATTCTGGATTTTGCATGTTTTTATCTTGGGCCATTTTCCTCTATCCTATCAACCTTCTGGTTCAAACTAGGGTACTTTAGGTATTGCATTTGGCACGACTGCAGGCTTATAAATTGACAACGTTGCAGTTTAAAACCACATAAAACACATGAAGTTGGTTTTGCAGTTCCAAAGACAAGGTTCTTAATTAATATATTTAGGATGTTAATGGATAAGAGACTATGCCAGATATTTCCATGTGCCCAGACAATTGAGAGTGCACTTTTTGGCAGTCGCTTTATGTGCCTGAGGGAGGTTTAGGGAGTGGGCAGTTCACATTGCCCATTTGGTCTTACTCTATGAAACTTTTATTTTTTTCTTTCTATTGGTTAACTGACAAGCTTTCAACTCTTCTCTTTATCCACATCAACATGGCATTCAATCAATATTCACTCTCAGCTCAATCCTACAAATATAAAAGGGATCTTAGTTTCAGCACCACATTTTACACATCAAACTTCTCAATGCATTGAGAAATTAAAGGACTTGTTTATGGTATTACAGCTAGTTATGAGGAACCTCTGTTATGGGTCAGCATTTATGAGGTTAGGATTTTAAAATATGGTTTATAGGACCGATTAATTATATAATCATAATGATCTCCCTCTACTTCTATACACGTGACTTAAGGACTGGGAGACAGGCTTAGGATACTTTGTGAGTCTTTAAATACAGAGATCAAGTCTTACTTATCTTTACATCTCTAAAACCCAGCAGAGTGCCTGGCCCAGAATATTTAATAAATCCTGGTTGATTAAAAATTAATGAATAAATTTTTAATGAATAAAAAATCAAAAGCTTATGGGCACCTGCAGAGTAGGGAACTGTGCTAGGTATATTAGCGTTTATTCTAATATCTAATTTTCACAGGAATTAGACTAAGAATTACTTTTCCTCATAGATATACATAGAGATATATTAGGGTCGACTCTATACCTATATCACTGTCTACTTCTATCTATCTATGTAGCTAGCTAGCTAGCAATTTGTTTTTCTAAAATAAGGCTTATTTGGAAGAAAAAAAAAAACATTTCCCATGCTACCACAGATCCAAAATCTATGGGACCTTCTGCTTACAATCTCCCATACTAAAATTAATTTAAGAGAATTTTCTTTAAAAATTTATAGAGAGGAGGTAGTTAAAAGGCTAATATAAAATTATTTAACTCTAAGATTATTCCTATATAGAAAGGATTTTAGTATGAATATAACCCATATAGTAATTACAAAACACATTGCAAGGAATCTACAAGATTCCTCAGAGTTTTCTGCAGAGTCCTTCCAACTGTGTATAATTCCCACATCACTGGGCATATTTTAGAACCTTGTTTTTTTTTTTCTAAATTCAAAGAGTACTCAATAAAATATCTGTGTAATATAACTTGCTAAAAGGAAAATTGTATTACTAATTTAGCCACTTAAGAGTAACAGAAGCCAAGAAGTTCAGATCTGTTTTGTACCTAAGGACCTGCTCCATGTTAAAGAGATTAACATGAAGTCATGGGTTTCTTCTCAGGTAACCTTACCTGTCTGCTTTTAATAGAGACAACACTTTTGTTGCTTAAATAGTTCTCAAACAGTACACATTTGTTAGCATGTAATTTTTCTATTTTCTCTTCTTTTCATGTATTTATTCTCTAGACTAAGTTCTTCAAGTATCACATCTTTTTCTTCCTGTGATGTGTAGAAGGTGTTAGGTACAGGAATGGGAACCAGTGTTTACTGAATACCTCTTATGACCAGGAACAGTGCCTAGAAATCTGTGAGTACAGCATTATCTATCTTTTGCAAAAGTGAATAAAAACCATTTATATTGGTCACCTATAAATGACTGCAAATTAATACCAATATGCTTAATTAAAATAATATAGATGGCTAAATTCATTTGAATCTTAGAAAATTCAATTAATGGAAGCAATAAAGTATATAATGCTAAAGAAAAATACAGAGTATGGTTGAGTTTATAGCCATATTACTTATACCATGGTCTTTAAATAGTTTATTTTCCAACAGTAAGAAGTTAGATTTTCTTATCTACCTACCCCATTTTCTCATTTCTGTAGATTGACATGATTCTGTTTTGAGACACTGAATTTATTTAAAACTCTTATTGTGTTCATCTCATTGTCACCTAGATTAGGCCAAAAGCTTTTGTTTGTAGAAATCTCTAGGATCTCCAGAATCACAGGAGAACACGTGACAGAAACAATGCATCACAAAATAAGAGGTGACTTGCTTCTCTGATCTGTAGTATAAATAAATCAGTTTTCCAAAGTGAAATATGAACAAGTCATATTTTCTGAAAAAAGTCTGAAGCTTTGTCATAGTTGAAATATTTCAGAAGCTCAGTGGGACTCAGTCCAAGGGTATCTGCCACAGATTAAAACTACAGAACTCTGGTTGTAAAACTTAGCATTTCCACACGGCTAACAAAGAGTCATTAGGTACTACTGAAGCACCTATAAATCCTCATCCTCAGCCCTCAATGGGCCCAAAGTTAGCCAGTTTTATACAGCTTAATTCCTTGTGTCAATGTTTTGTGACGCTTTGATTTTTATTTTTTAAATATAGCTTCTGAGTCTTGACTCTGTCTAAACATCTATCAAGTAGTAAGAATGATTTGTTGAACTTAAAAGAAGAGAAGTCACCATAGTAATGATAAACTTGCTGGAGCACAACATTTGTTCTTACAGGATTTTCAGGAAAATACAACTCGTATGTTTCCTTTAGAAATATTATATAAAGAAGATTTTGAACTTCACAATTACAAGTTTTTTTGTCTTCAAATAATTAAATGAAAAATTCTAAGGAACATTAGTGTTGCTGGTACCCCTTAGATATTGCTCATTGTCTTTCAATATAATTTGAAGACCAGGGAGTCATTAGGTACCATTGCTTACATCACCAACTATATGATCAGAAATCATGATTATAGTTAGAAAGTACACCAACTTCTAGAAATTATAATAAAGTGCCAGATAGAGAGAAGGGAAGTGGAAAGAAATGATGCTTTAGCAGACATTGTGAACAGATGCTTTCCATAAATAATGTATAAGCACGCTAGTTTTTAATACAGTATAGGTTTTCATAGCTGATTCCTTGTAGCAGTAACACTAATTAACCTTTTAAAGTCAGTTTTTTGTCCCAAACTAATAAAATTTGGTGGGGGCAGAGCAGTTTATCATCATCTCTGGTAGTTCATGGGATGAATGAGCGTGGACTCATGAAGGCAAAGAGGTAAGCAAGCAGACTCTCAGGCTCAGCTCTCAATCCCCGACCTCCAGACTGCTGAGGAGAACAGTCCTGCATCCATCTGAGGCCGAGATGCAGCCTCTTCTGGCTGCCTGCTATTTTTCTCGCATTCCTATGTCTGTTTTCACAAAGGTAGACAGTGTAATCTTTATACAACATTAAATGGACTGCATATCTAAGTTTCTAAGTGTAAAACTCTTCGGTGGCTTCTCATTACATTTCATATAAAATGCAAAGCCTTTGTCTTGGCTTACAAAATTCTCTACGATTAATGACTGTCACCTGCAGCAGCAGCTGCCCTTTGCCCACAAGGTTCCCATTGCAGCAACTCCCTCAGATTCCTAGAACTGCTAAGCAAGGTCCTCCCTCACACAAGTTGTTCTTTCTACCCAGAATCATCCTTCACTCCTGCCTGGATGGTGCCTACCATTAGATTTCAATAGGCTCACTTTTTTTTTTTTATCCCTGCTGTTGAACATATTTATCTTCTCCCAAAGCCTTTATGAGTTCTGCTTATGTATTTATTGAGTTATTGCTTTCTCTTTTGTATCCCCCATGTAACATACATGCCATAAGGCCAGGTAGTGAGGCCATATTGCTTACAACATGCCTAGAAGAGCAAGTGGCACATGCTGGATGCTTAATTAAGAAATAGTTGAATGCATAAATGAATTCTTTGTGGATTTGTTCTGATGATGTTGGCCTCTTAGGGACATTACTACAAGATGCAAAAGCAACCAGTTGAGATATAAAGCATTTAATTAAGTCTTTCAGATGCTAGGCAGCTGTTTTGACTGATTTTTATAAATATCTTTACTGAGTTGACAGATTTGGATTGAAGAGTTCCATCTGGAAACTCACCTAGATTTCCAAAGCTCCATATATATTATCTTGCCTCTGTTCCCTTCTCACTCATTTATAGGATACTACATGAGAACATTCTTATCCAGAATGTTAGTTATACTTATTTAGATACATTTCCATATCTAAAAAAATCCGTCAATTATTCCCTTAAGAGGTGCTTATGTTTTACTGAGAGAATTTTCAACAGTACGTCCATCTATTTCTGCTACATATTAACAAATAAACGTAAACATTTTTATGGTTTATAAACTTTAGGATGTTTTTCAGAAAATGGTTAATAGATTCAGAAAATCATGCCCTAAAATGATACATTTTGAGAAGAACTAATTGAACAGTAAAAGGATCCTCTCTTTCTTGCTTATATGAATAATTTTTTAGGGAACAAAAGGAAAAGAAAGAAACAAGATAAGGAACAGCCAGGAGTCCTTCACCATCTCATCCCTCATCACTCCTCACCTATGTGAATTAGTGTCCTGGGTTTAGTACCAAAAATTCCATGTCTCAAGAAACCCGTAGGCAAACCAAGACAGTGGTTGCTCACCTTATAAGGGAGGTCAAAGTGATGAAGGTCTGTGTGTGGTATGTGAGTGGAAGGAGGGTGAGAGAAGAGAAGAATTCTGTGTAGCTCCGGGAAGGGAAGGCAAGGGCCTTCCACCTGCATGAAAGCTCTGAGCATGAAGAGTAGATTTCAAAATAGCACATTGAACTAATTACAATGGCAGAGATGCACTGTTGACGACAATAAGCTGTGGGATCTGGAAAGGCAGGATGATGCCCACAACTAAGAGGGGGATGGGGACCCACTTGAGAAGGCGCTTTTATCTTAGTCTTCGATGTGAGGTGATGACCTCTAAGTAGGATTTTGGTGACCCTAGTTTTGAGTTTTAAATAAAATTACTGACCTGATAGTTCCAATATTAATTTCTGTTCAGAAAAAATGCTATTTCTGCTTCCTAGTTTCCTGGAATTAGTTCAAAGTGTTATTTTGAAATCTGTTCTTCAATCTCAAAAAAACTGAAAAAAATCTGTCATGATATAACATCTCAGCTGCATTAGAAGTTGTTATAAAAATGACTGGTAGACCTCAAGTGAGCATGTAATGGTGTACAAGAAGGTGGTTAGAAGATGAACTATAAGAAAACTTGTTTTGACATTAATATTCTTTAGAAAAAGAAATCAAAATGAAAAATACTACAAAAATCTCCCAAGTTAAATGTTATACATGTAACCCAAAAAGTTTTAGCAAAATGTTCTCATTTAGTAAACTATGATTGAATTATTTCAATACCTTTTTCCAAGCTTACCTGAAAAGGAAACCATTGTGTTAAAAAATTATCCCCCAAGACAAAAAATGTTTATGGTTCTCTTTTATTTAAAAATTATGTAACTCAAACAACTCACTAGCAAGGAAAGAAATAACCCAGTTAAAATGTGGTCATGATCTTAAGCAAACTAATGCAGGAAGAGAAAACCAAATACTGTGTGTTCTCACTTATAAGTGGGAGGTAAACATTGAGCACACATGAACATAAACTTGGGGAACAGTAGACACTGCAGACTACTAGAGAAGGGAGAGAGAGACAGGCAGATTTGGGTTGGAAAATTACCTATTGGGTACTCTACTCACTACCTTGGTGCAATATACCCATGTAACAACTCTGCATATGTACCCTCTGTGTCTAAAATTAAGGTTGAAATTTTAAAAACTGCAAAAAATGGGGAAAGGATGAAAAAAAAACATTTCTCAAAAGAAGATACACAAATGACCAGCAGGTACATAAAGAAAAGCTCAACATCACTAACCATCAGGGTAATGAAAATTAAAACCCTAATGAGCCATCACCTCACATCTGTTAAGACAACTATTACCAAAAAGACAAAAGATAATTAGTGCTGGTGAGGATGTGGAGAAAAGGAGCCCTTGTACACTGTTGGTGGGAATATTACAGTCATTATGGAAAACACAAAGTTTTGAGGTTCCTCAAAAAAATAAACCTAGAACTACCACATGATCCAACAATTCTGTTTCCAAAGGAAATGAAATCAGTATGTGGAAGAGATATCTGCACTCTCAAGTTTACTGAAGCATTATTCATAATTATCCAGATACAGAATCAACCTGTGTCCATCAACAAATAAATGGATAAAGAAATATGTCCTGGCTGGGTGCAGTGGCTCACACCTGTAATCCCGGCACTTTGGGAGGCTGAGGTGAATGGATCACTTAAGGTCAGGAGTTTGAGACCAGCCTGGCCAACATGGTGAAACCCTGATTCTACTAAAAATACAAAAATTAGCCAGGTGCGGTGGCAGGTACCTGTAATCCCAGCTACTTGTGGGGTGGGGGGGGACAGGTTGAGACAGGAGAATCACTTGAACCCAGGAGGCGGAGGCTGCAGTTAGCCGAGACTGAGCCACTCCACTCCAGCTTGGGCGATAGAATGAGACTCCATCTCAAAAAACAAAGTGTCCTTTATACCCAATGTAATACAATTTAGCCTTAAAAGAAGGAAACACAGTCATTTTCCATGACATGGATGAACCTGAAGGACACTATGTTAAGTGAAATAAACCAGGCACAGATAGATTAATACCACATGATCTCACTTTTACATGATATCTGAAAAGGTTGAATACATAGAAGCAGAGTGTAGAATTGTGGTTACTAGGGGCTGGTGAGAGGGATATGGGGAGACGTAGGTCAGAGCATGTAACATTTCAATTCAACAGGAGGAGTAAGTTCAGGAGATCTATTGTGCATAATGGTGACTATGATTAACAACAATGTACTACATACTTGAAAATTACTGAGAGCAGTTTTTAAATATTCTTGCCACAAATAAAGATATGAGGTAATAGATATGTTAATTATCTTGATTTAGTCAATCCACAGTATATACATATTTCAAAAATCATGTTGTGCACCATAAGTATATACAATATTATTTCTCAGTTGAAAAATAAAATTAAATAACAACTAAAGATTGCATAAAAAGTAGCACGTTCTACAACCATCTGATCTTTGACAAACCTGACAAAAACAAGCAATGGGGTAAGGATTCTCTATTTAATAAATGGTGTTCGGAAAACTGGCTAGCCATATGCAGAAACCTGAAACTGGACCTCTTCCTTATATCTTATACAAAAATTAACTCAAGATGAATTAAAGACTTAAATGTAAAAACTAAAGCCATAAAAATCCTAAAAGAAAACCTAGGCAAAACCATTCAGGACATAGGCATGGGCAAAGACTTCATGACTAAAACACAAGGAGCAATGGCAACACAAGCCAAAGTTGACAAATGGGATCTAATTAAACTAAAGAGCTTCTGCACAGCAAAAGAAACTATCATTAGAGTGAATGGGCAACCTACAGAATGGGAGAAAATTTTTGCAATCCACCCATCTGACAAAGGGCTAATATCCAGAATCTACAAAGAATTTAAACAAATTTACAAGAAAAAAACAACCCCATCAAAAAGTGGGCAAAGGATATGAACAGACACTTTTCAAAGAAGACATTCATGCAGCCAACAAACGTGAAAAAAAGCTCATCACCACTGGTCATTAGAAAAATGCAAATCAAAGCCACATTGAGATACCATCTCATTTAATGATCACCAGTTAGAATGGCAATCATTAAAAAATCAGGAGACAACAGATGCTGGAGAGGATGTGGAGAAATAGAAATGCTTTACGCTGTTAGTGAGAGTGTAAATTAGTTCAACCATTGTGGAAGACAATGTGGCAATTCCTCAA